>JACXGK010001613.1:16010-46380 GCA_016801125.1 Novumbra hubbsi | reverse complement strand
TCTGATTAGGGAGTCTACTTAGACTGAGTTAGCACCACACTAGGGGTGGTTTATTGTTTGTGTGTTTCACAATGTTCACGGTTTGTCTTTTGTTTAATTCCAATTCAATGTGGATACGCTGCATGTTTATTTGTAAGTTGTTTAGTTCTGTTTGCTGCTTGTTTACAGGACCTTTACTTTACCGTTACAGTTCGTGTTAGTTTGTCTCTTTGTTCTGGATTAAATTAACTTTCCTTTAACAATGTCTGCATTTGGTTCTGCACCTCACCTGAACCGTGATAGCAGCAAGTGTCGAACAGATTGTAACAGTATCGAACAGCCCATCACTACCTCTTGGCCAACTCTTGACAACAATACTGTATTTTGTCATCATGTGTTAACATGCATGGGTGGAGGGATTGTATGTTTTTTACTGTGTGGATCAGAGAACATCTTCTGCAAACACATTTTAGGCAGATCCATGTAGATGTGGGGAATTGTTGTCTCAGTATAAGAACGATAATTTTACTGTTGATTCTGACCTTTGACATAATCTTTGACACATAAATAGCAGTTACTGCATTCATCTTAGATTGTTATGTAACAAATGATGGACAAAATCAAAGCAAGTGGCAGTATCTGACATTAACATTTTTAGGTTTAGTATATTATTATTATTATAGTATTATTTATGCTAATAATAACAAAGCATTGCCATGTTACAGTTAAAACTACATCGTTGTTGAGACCAGTTGCAATTACATGAAGTTTGAAGTTAGATGTTTTAGTGTAATAATTTGACCCCAAGGTAAATATCACTAACTATAGTGCCTTTTTCTTTGTTTTGGAAAATGAAAGATGCTAATAAATGCCATGAACCAACATGTGCTTCTTGTTACATGTGTGATTACAAACAATCTGAAATGCAAGCCAACGTTTACCCAAAACTAACAGCAGGCACCCAACACTAACAGCAGCACTAGGTGTCATGGATTTTAGTAAACAAAGGCCACTTGCCTTCACATACAGCTTTGTTAAATTCTCTCAAATTACATGAGAATGATTTAGGAGTTTTTTTTATTGTAATTTGTACAATGCTAAGTATACTCCTACAACCTCCCCTTTTTTTATTGTTTTTAGGATTGTGTGTAAATCAAAACGTTTTACTTCTTAATTTTGTTACACAATGTTGTGTGCATGCATGATGTAGTGCATCGTGTTGCAGCTTTATATATTAGCTATTTTGTGAGTTTACATTACCTTAATACGTACATTTTGAATTCGTTTTCTTTTTTACCAAATAAAATAGTATTTTACTTACTGTCAGAGTTTGAGCAATGTCTGCCAAATTTAAACAAAGGTGATCATTTGCATATTTTTGTCTGTAAAATCTCAATTGATATAAATGACTAATACTTGAAAATCTATATTATCATAGGTCAATGAAAGAGAAAGCTGAGAACCTTTAGGGAGCTGTGATGAGATCGATTCGGTATGTATGGGGTGGCTGATTGGTCGACTGCGCCGGGCTTCTCTGCTACTAGCACTACACACAGAAGCTTGTCTTACGCACGGCCAATAGATGGACAAAGACGCTATTTTCGTGCTATTCTGCCCTTAAGCCTACGTATCTAGCCTGATGCCGATTTAGACTATTCTTCATGTCAGATAGTTCTGATACAACTCATTCAAAAAACACCGTGTATCACCTATTTCCATTGCTTCTGGTCTCTGGGTTTGTCGTGGACAGTTACAGTGTATAGACTAGTTCGTAGTTACATTAAATTAAACATTAGGTTTCCAATAATCGCCCTTGGTTGAATGTCTACATCCTAGATGGATATTTACTCTTCCAAGTTATCACCTGCGCTGGATTTCGCAGTCGGTGCGTTACTCCTGGTTATAGGTAAGTGACACTATCAACTCTACATAACTAAGTGAGCACAAAGGTTTATACATCATATTTTACTAGTTGATAAACGGAACCAGACATAAGCGTACACATGTAGCCACACAACTCCAGCACTCTTGTTTTAGAAGTGGCCACTGGCTGTTGAATGGCTCGGGGTGCGCGTCAAGATTTATGTTGATATGTAATACAGGGTATGAACGCTATTTACTACAAAATAACACAAATATCTAGAGCTGAACGTTTAAAGCGGCAAAACAGATCAGAAAATCTTAGATATTTTGTGGGAAAAACGTGATTAAACAGCTGCCGATTTCACTATATAGAGTCAAATTAATACTTGAGAGGCACTTTGAAAAGTTGCAATGACAAGCTATTATGGCAGTATATTTTAGCTATTATGCAGCTTTGAGAGGTGGCAGGGAGCGAGATTTATTTCAACTGCAAAGCCATAATTCAAGACTGACAGTCCGTTATTTTGTAAATTAGATATAATCTATAGCAACTGTGTGCATGTTCACGAGACAACATTTGCATAATGGGCGTGACCATTATGGGAGACCAAGGATGAAAGTAACACCTTTTGTTTGAGTCAGTAACTCAGTGGTTGTCACAATCACAGGTTACACTAAAATACAAGTGTTCCATTGTTAAAACCTATCCCACAAATGGGGTGAGTTCTTACACTAGCTGAGGATGCATGTAACAATGAGATGTAATTTGCTACAATTAGAGCCACACTATACAATGTACACAATCACTTTTTATAAATTAATAAAGAAAATATTGTTTTGAATAAGATGAACAATAAAAAAACAAAATTAACTGAAAAAATATTTCTGTGTGTGTGTGGACTGTATTCTTGGATGTGCATGGGTCACACAACTGTGGCAAATGTCGACTGCTGCCCCTGGAGTGCAGGCTTTGTATGCCCAAAACAGTTTACATTCTTGACCCACATTTCTTTTGGCCTTGAGTTTGCAAAGTGTTGCAGAACACAATGCAGAAATGCTCATCATTATTAACTCTTACAGCCATCCCCACAACAACCAGCCATTACATAGCTAACTAGTTAAGGTATGTGGGAGTGAAGTACGAATGAATGCATTAACCTAGAGAAAAGGCTACTTTAGGTGATCATGAGTTGCAACATTCCATCTACCGTAGAATAAACGCTAGGCAAAATATCTTGATAAGTAAACTTCCCTACCTGAAAATAATTTGTTTGGTTGTAAAATGCACAATGTTGCTAACAGAGACATGCCACTTTTCAAGTGTGCTCCAAAAGGAAATTAGTCCCTGACATTGATGAGAGTTTGTTTCAATCAGATCTCTGTTAGCAACACTGTGCAACACACATTTTATAACCCAAAACAATTTTTCAGATAAGAAATATTTTTTTTATCAAGATTGTTTGCCTAGCGTTCATTCTATTGTAGATGCAATAAACGCCCACAAAGCCTGTACTTCAGCCGTCTACATTTGCCACAATTGTCTGCCATAATCCAGTTACCCCTTTACATCCCAGTAGAATTCTAGAATGCTGCTGTAAAATCCCAAGAGTTCTATAAATAAATCATATTTTCTCACACATTTCAAACAAATAGATATAGCACAAAACTAACAAATTCAAATTACAAGTTAACATTGTTTTAAAGAGCACATCCTCATCTTTTATTTGATACCACATTAACGTAACGTTGAATAATATATATAGTTTTTTAAACGCTTTTAATTATAATTGACCTCTTACTCGTCCTCCTCGTTTCCTCTGCGAATGCATTACACATTTGCTACTACACAATTTGTCTAATAAACTCAAACAAACCAGTTTGGCAAGCAGAAACAAGAACCAACATCTAAGTTTGCAAAAAAGTTAACTGCCTTGTTTTTACGAGATTGCAATAATTTGCTTTCACTTTCAAAGAGCAAGGACATTTCCAACTTTGCACCACCAATCAACACAGAAACAGCCACTTCTCACTTTTTAAAGCTGAGACCGTTTTGGTGCATATTGAGTAAAGAAATTATAAAAACTAAAAAAGTAAAATGACAACATACCCTTTTTCTTGTGTCTTATTAACGACAACGTCCATGGAAATACAGTTACAGGTTTTTTGTTAAAGAAACTCTGACGGCCGCTATGGGATCTAAAAGGTTAATGTAAGTGTTTTTGTCACTTTAAGGTCATTCAAAAGAACTTCTTTATTAGTTCTTGTATAAATGGTGTGGATCTTATTCGGCAAATTACCTGTCATTGTTACATACACCCCCAGCTAGTGTTACGACTCACCCCAGTTGTGGGGTAGTTTGTAAGAATGGAACTCTTTGCATTTTTCATCATATAACCTGTAATTGTGTAGTAGATGGCCAAGCGAGTTATATTTGTAGAAGAAATATACAGTGGGAAGAACAAGTATTTGATACACTGCCGATTTTGTAGGTTTTCCTACTTACAAAGCATGTAGAGGTCTGTACTTTTTATCATAGGTACACTTCAACTGTGAGAGACGGAATCTAAAAAAATCCAGAAAATCACATTGTAGGATTTTTGAGTAATTACTTTGCATTTTATTGCATGTCATAAGTATTTGATCACCTACCAACCAGTAAGAATTCCCGCTCTCACAGACCTGTTAGGTTTTCTTTAAGAAGCCCTCCTGTTCTCCACTCATTACCTGGATTAACTGCACCTGTTTGAACTTGTTACCTGTAGAAAAGACACCTGTACACACACTCAATCAAACAGACTCCCACCTCTCCACAATGGCCAAGACCAGAGAGCTGTGTAAGGACATCAGGGATCAAATTGGATACCTGCACAAGGCTGGGATGGGCTACAGGACAATAGGCAAGCAGCTTGGTGAAAAGGCAACAACTGTTGGCGCAAATATTAGAAAATGGAAGAAGTTCAAGATGACTGTCAATCAGCCTCGGTCTGGGGCTCCATGCAAGATCTCACCTCGTGGGGCATCAATGATCATGAGGAAGGTGAGGGATCAGCCCAAAACTACACGGCAGGACCTGGTCAATGACCTGAAGAGAGCTGGGACCACTGTCTTAAAGAAAACCATTAGTAACACACTACGCTGTCATGGATTAAAATCCTGCAGCGCACGCAAGGTCCCCCTGCTCAAGCCAACACATGTCCAGGCCCGTGTGAAGTTTGCCAATGACCATCTAGAGGAAGAAGAAGGATGAGTACAACCCCAAGAACACCATCCCAACCAGGAAGCATGGAGGTGGAAACATCATTCTTGATGATTTTCTGCAAAGGAGACAGGACGACTGCACCGCATTGAGGGGAGGATGGATGGGGCCATGTATCGCGAGATCTTGGCCAACAACCTCCTTCCCTCAGTAAGAGCATTGAAGATGGGTCGTGGCTGGGTCTTCCAGCATGACAACGACCCAAAACACACAGCCAGGGCAACTAAGGAGTGGCTCCGTAAGAAGCATCTCAAGGTCCTGGAGTGGCCTAGCCAGTCTCCAGACCTGAACCCAATAGAAAATCTTTGGAGGGAGCTGAAAGTCCGTATTGCCCAGCGACAGCCCCGAAACCTGAAGGATCTGGAGCAGGTCTGTATGGAGGAGTGGGCCAAAATCCCTGCTGCAGTGTGTGCAAACCTGGTCAATAACTACAGGAAACGTGTGTCTGTAATTGCAAACAAAGTTTTCTGTATCAAATACTTATGTCATGTTTTCACGGTCTTGGTGTTGGACGGAACCAAAGGCGGACATTTTGAAATAAAAGGTGAATTTATTCCCAAGACAAAAACAAACAAACACGAACTGCTCGCGAAAACAAAAGGTGCTGAAATAAGCAGCAAAAACGAATAACTAACAAAACATAAAACACACTGTGAATGACTTACAGATAACATGTAGCATATCCACAGAGACTGGGAAAACAAACAAAACAGGACCGTGAACGTTGGCATGAACACAAACAATAAACCACACAGAGTGTGGCTAAAACCTAACTTATTTAGGCTCCTAAATCAGAGGCAACTGGCAACAGCTGTCTCTGACTGAGGAGCCCATAACAGTGGCATAGAGGTGCCTCTATATGTCATGCCCTGACTGTGAGCCCCGAGGCACAGATATGGCCCAGAGGCACAGATATGGCCAGGGGCCCCCAGCCAGGACATAACACATGTAATAAAATGCTAATTAATTACTTAAAAATCATACATGGAATCTTTTATTTTCACTAATTTGTAGTGACTAAGGCAAAAAAAAAAAAAAAGGCTAGAATCTAACTTAATCGCCAATCAGCGACTTTTGTCAGCGACTTTTGTCAGCGACTTTTGTCAGCGACTTTTGTCAGCGACTTTTGTCAGCGACTTTTGTCAGCGACTTTTGTCAGCGACTCTATCATTTTGATGCTCAAGCAACTCAGACAGCTAATACACAGTAGTTCACATATGGATAGTCTTGAAATTCAATATCACATTTGAAAATCTGTAATAATCCTCACATCATTAATCTTAAAGAAGTCTGTGACCAGTAGAATTGTTTAAAAAAAAAAAAAGCATAAAGTTAGATGTATGCAAAATAGGGCCTCTTCTCTTTATGTCATTATATCAACGCTCAACATTTTGGCATAATAATATTTTCTGACTGTAATCAAATGTAAAAGTACATTCTACCGGGGTTCTCAAAAGTGCACATTTTGTTTTGTGGTGTTATGTATATTGTGTGGACAAACCCCCATATCCCGTAACACTTGGTTATTGACAATGACACGTTTTTGCTGTATTAATGACTGGAATGGTTTATATTAAAGTAATTTATTGCATTAAGTACAGACAGTAACAAACTGTAACACAGTAACAAAGTGTGTTTAATATGCTTACATTTACACCCATTGTTGCTCAGGCTAGAAGGTACATTTAAAATGTAAGACCCCCCCTATTTATGATTATCTGGTAGAGTGTCAGGAGTGTTACTAGCCCAACTCACATGAACGCAAGTAAAACGTAAAAGGCTGGGAGGCTTGTAGGCTTGTACATCCTTGCATATGTGTGGGGTGAAGAGCTAAATAAATGTATTAACCAAACCAAGTTATCCCCTATTCTAACAGCCAACCCCCACTTCTTGAGTTAAAATGGACAGGATTGTCACACCCCTTACAAAGACAAACATCAGAGCAGAACCTAAAGAAATGCCTGTGACCTGTAGGATTGTATCAATGGGGATATATGCATGATAGCTTATCTTTTCCTCAAGTAACATAAATCTCCCTAATGGTTGATCATGTCATTATATCAATGCTTAACATTTTGGCATAATAAAATGTTCGGACTGGAATTCCTGACTCAATTGAACTGACACATTCTACCGGGGTTCTCAACAGTGCACATTTTGTTTTGTAGTGCTATGTATATTTTGTGGACAAACCCCCATACCCCCCAAAACTTGGTTATAGACAATGGTACGTTTTGCTGCATTAATGACTGGAATGATTTATATTAAAGTAATTTATTATAGGAACTTTTTTCCTAAAGCACAGGGCCATGATTATAAATGGTAACTTACTGGTAACAGTTGGGTTAAAGAACAAATGTCAATGATTTAAATATATAATAGACAGTAACAAAATGTGGTAAATATGCTTACATTTACATCCATTGTTGCTCAGGCTAGAAGGTACATGTAGGACCCTATGTAGCATTTTATGTTTAAAAGCTCCAAAAACAGCCATTACGTATCATCAGTTAACATAAAACATTGTTGCATATGTGTGGGGTGAAGAGCTAAATAACTTTATTAACCAAACCAAGTTACCACCTATTCGGAGTTAGAATGTACAGGATTATCACACCCCTCACGAAGACAACCCAAAGACATACATCAGTGCAGAACCTACAGAAATGCCGGTGCCCTGTAGGGATGTATCAATGGGTTATAGTTAGATATATGCATGATAGCTTATCTTCTCTTTATGTAATATAAATATCCCTGATTGTTGATCATGTCATTATATCAATGCTTAACATTTTGGCATAATAACATTTTCTGACTGTAATTCCTGACTCAATTGAACGGACACATTTTTAGAGTGTTGTCGTTATAGTTTTAATAGTTCTACATAGGTTTTTTAGTAATTTAGCTAATTCCTATGCATGGGATATTGTTATAACCGCAGCGTTACTCTTTTTATAGGAGCTACAACCATAAACGGTTAGTTTTAAATCTGTACCTTCTCATTTAGATACAACTCTAAGCATACAAATGTCCTCTTCAAACACTATAATTTCCTCTGATAATTCTTGGTTAAAACCAATAATATTGAAAATATCCACTTATCAATGTAGAGTTTTAAACAAATACTCATAGGATCGTAAACATATTTTAATGTACTACAATGTGTTAAAACTATCCCCTCTAGAATCTCCAGTAAATTGTAAATTCATGTTTCTAAAGATTTGGATTTGTATCCCGGTAATTTCTTACATAGTCCTGTTATTACAGAATACATGTTATTAACTAAAATATTCAACCCCCATGGGTAAACTGTATAACTTGACTTGCAAAAGTTTCTAATCAAACGCAAAACCAATTATCTGACAGTTAGGCATGTCATATTGATCCGACAACATCCTATTTGGAGGTATCTGCATTCTGTACAAATTAAAGGAACGCTTCTTTGGTGCATCACATAATTCTGGAACAAAATGTTCATCTTTACATGACTCCTTCTACGCCCTACTTTGTAAGTCTTCCTCCTTTCCTTTTTGCTCTCATTGGCTGCTCACACCAAGTTCTCTCTCGCCTCCCTGCCTTTACTAGAGTTTCTGTAGCACCCCAGGTTTTGAGGGTCCCCACCAGGGCATCCAGAGATTGGGGGTTGTTCTGGCTCACCGTCCTTAACAGGCTGGGAGGGAGCTCCCTTAAGCACTTGTTTATGTTGTTAAATTCCTGTTCAAAAGCAAGTGAAGAGCCATTCAAGTCAAGGGATATTTGTTTCTTTATTAGCATGAGTTTAAGATGTTGACCTTCCATAGTTCTTACATATTCTTCTTCTATTCAACTCCAAGCAATATCCTGTTAATCTTCCAAGAATATAGGTTTAACACAACCTTTTATGTCAGAATGCATAGAAGGGGGTCAGAGGTAATAGCCAATCAGTACACAAGGTCCATCCCACAACAAACCCCAGATGGCCTGCTCCTGATAATAAAAACTAATGACATCACATGGACAATCCCCTTAAGTGGCATGGACAACCCCCTTAAATGACCACATCATGTCCATTGTTCTTTATTCTAATCATAAATTGTGTCAAACTTAAATCATTTCCGTTCCATATTCCGACAATGGCGATGGTCTTGAGTGCTTCGGTGAGCGATCCAGCAGAGCCCAACCATCCATTAACCAGCTTTACTAACTGGTGTAAATGTGCCCGTGGAGACTATCATTCTCTGTACGTCCAGACGTGAAACCTACAAACCCGTTTCCGCAGGTTAAGGTCGTAGCAAGCCAGAACTTCTCTCTTTAGGGTACCGTAATCCCTCCCAGCTGCCTCATTCAAATCGAAGTACGCTGCCTATGCCGGTCCCGTTAACAGTGGGTCGATCAGTCCCACCCATCTTTCCCTAGCAGCCATCCGCTTGAATGCCGTGAGACAGGCTTCTATGTCATCATCCTTATTCAGTCGTAGAATTTGATTGTTCACCCCGGTTGTAGCTCGTCTTGGGGGAGACCTCGCTTTCGCCAATTCTTGTTGAATCGCTGCCAACATGTGCTTTTGCGGCACCGCACATGCAGCCAGCTGGGTCAGAATGGCTTCGCTCATCTGCATTCCCCGATCCTTGTCTCAGTCAGGGGGATTGCGTGAAGTCTCGGCTTTAGCTGCCCGCATCCTCCACCAATGTGAACAGGTGTATGGCTACCCTGGTCACTAGACTCTTAATACAGCGGGACAGCCAGGAATGAGAAACGTGAGACGGCCGGGAGGTAAAAGGAAAAAGCATATTGAGGGTCTTTTATTGAGAATTCCTCTAATCGACAGCAGATATTCTTTTTTCTATACCTCGGAACACAATCTATGAAAAATAAAGGCAGGCTGAGTTTGTAACTTGTTGTAACCCTCTCTTTACGCACGGAAAAGAAAACCAAACATAAATCAACTTGACTATTGCAACAACTCTCAGAAATCCAAGTGGGTAGTCCTGTAATCAGTCCTCTGTTCTCCCAATCTCATTGTTCTCTCTCCACTTCTCTCTTGTGTCTCTCTCAGTTGGGACCTTAAAAAGAGAAAAGCAATCATAATTAAATTATTTGGTTCAGGTGCGCTCATCGGCTGACCTCCAGGTGAAGGCGTCATAACCCCGCTCAACTCCCCTGACAGAACTTCCAAAAATGATCATGACAAGCCATTTTGTTGGTTATTGTAAAATAAGCTATCTACGAGTATCCAGTCTACGATATTCTTTAACAATGTGCATAGTGAAGAGGGGGTGGGACTATGGCAGAGCAGAAATTAATGGCTTGTGAAGTTGTATTCAATTAGAAAGAGGACGTTTTTGACACCTTGAACACCTTGAGCAATTTAACTTCTGATGGGAACATTGCTGAAAGACATCCAATTGCTCTATGAAAGGCTTGATTGTTACATCATGGAGTCTTAGCAAATTATAACAAAACATGACTTAAATTTTCAGAAACAATGACATAATAATGTGGGGTCTTTTGTGCGCTAAAAACATTATCTTCTTTTGCCACATTATCTGTAAAACAAATCTCAGTGCTCTGGAAATCTCTCAGACATGATACACAACACCCAACTCTTAGGGTGAAGAATACATTTACACAAAAAAAAAAAAACTATTTGGCTTACTCACCTGTAGTTTTCAAAATCTCTCTTGCTCCCTCCCCTCTGTGCTTTCCTTCCTTCGCCATATAAAATCTCTCTTGCTCACTCATCTCTGTGCTTCCACTCCCTTTCTCCATACAGCCGTATTGTCCATTGTTGGAAACCTGCTGGTGCTCATCATGGCCTTTAAGCGGTCGTCTCGAATGAAGCCACCAGAGCTGCTGAGTGTTAACCTGGCGGTGACCGACCTGGGAGCTGCTGTTTTCATGTACCCTCTGTCAGTGGCCTCAGCCTGGAGCCACCGCTGGCTGGGAGGACACAGCACATGCACATACTATGGCTTGGTGGGCTTCTTCTTTGGTGTGGCCAGCATGATGACCCTGACTGTGATGGCTGTTGTACGCTTTTGGGTCTCCCTCAGTCTCCAGACTCCAGGTGAGTGTATGGTGAATATGGAGTAATAGCAACACAGGAAAGGATAATTAGAATGTGTGTATTTGAGATTGTATATGTCACAACTTTGTTCCTTGGCCAATAAAATGTATCTTCTCATAGTGGTTTGTTCATGTTTCAACGAGTGAGTATCAAATATGATGGTCCAAGGCGCAGGAGTTAAGGGCCGGTCATTTATTTAAAGACCAGGAAAAGAGTAATGTTGTGAGCGTAACAAGATAAATAGTAAATGACTACCATGTAGTCTAACACAAGCTCTGTCATATCAAACAACAACGCACACGAAACAGGAAACACATTGGCAAACTTATATGCGGACTACAAGCAACAGATGTGTGCAATTAGGCAGGGTGCATTCGTGAGGACATGGGACATGACAAACAATCAACACAAAAGGGGAAGCAGGGTAACAGCAGCAGTTAGGAAGTGGATGCCGTCGAACATCCCCAGAGGGAGACGTGAGAGCATTCCAGGTGTCCTCAGCGTGCCAAAACCACTAATCCACCTTGGGGACATCTGTCCGGCTCCTGTGCCACAATGCCAGGATTGGTTTATACCCCCGGTCACACTGAAAGGGGGACATGTTAGTGGACAAGTGGCAGAGGGAGTTCTGAGCGTATTCTGCCCAGGATAGGAACTCCGACCACTGTCCAGGCCGGTCCCGGCAATAGGCGTGCAGGAAAATACCCAGCTCTTGGTTCACATGCTCCACCTGCCCATTTGCATTTGAAAACCAGAGGTCATAATGACCGAGACCCCCAACCTTGTTGTGAACGCCTTCCGGACCCGGGATGTAAATTGGGGCCCCCGGTCAGACACTATATCCTCTGGCACCCTGGGTCTGCATGGCTGTTGGGATCCCCGGAGGGGAAGGAGGCGGCAGGACTTGTAAAACCGGTCCACAACGACCAAGACAGTGGTATGACCCTGTATGATAGGAAGGTCAGTCAGAAAGTCAATAGACAAATGCGACCATGGTCGTTATGGAAACAGCAAGGGTACCAAATTCCCAGACCCTGGGCTCACACCGAGCAGGAGGAGACATAAACTCTGACATCCCTAGCCAAGGTGGGCCACCAATACTTCTGGGTTAACACTAGAAGCGCCGAGCCCTTGTTACCCCCATAAAGTGCCGTTTGAGCAAACTTTGCCCATGAGTCTACAGACAGGGACCTATTTACTGACACGTAATGGTCACTAGATGGCGCAATTTTTGGAGTAACACAAATTGCTGCTTGCAGCTATATGTGTTATTATTATATTGTAAACTAAAAAGTGGCGGAGAAAATAACGCATTATAAAATCTATATAATGCGTTTTACATAATAGCTTAACCTTCATTTTTAATCATCTCCCTACTACACAATATACAGGACAAGGAGGTGCTATTAAAATTACAATGTTTGAAACATTCATGTAAAATCACCTGATATGAAAATGAGCAATCAAGTGGATGTGTGTAATTAGTGGATACTCTAATAGGTTAGTCTTAGGGAATTGCATTGTGCTCAGGGTTTCTTTGTTTCTTTGCTTCAGCTAGTAAAGAATGCACCCATCCCCCACCTAAAGACCGCTACGTGAATCAATAGATTTGGTCTCAAGTCAAATCGCTAACATGTCTGGCAGAGCTCACAAGTTTGGTTCCCTGAACATTGAACGCTGACTTTACATCTCCTTTTCGCAAACACATAACAATATTGTCTGCTAACCGCTGACCAGCTGGCCTACATTCATCTTTCCATAAATAGGGTTGTGCGTTCAACATATATTTTGTTGGAGGCTACCCAGAATTTAATGCCAAATGTGTCCGGTTTATTGGCCATTTATTGTGCAACGCAACACTGCGCCTTGATGGGGAAAAGTTGTTAATTTACAGTTATGTTCTCACTGCACTGGAAGCAAACATAAAAACAGGGAACAAAAGTCGCTGAGAATACCAAGCAAAACATTGAACGCTGACTTTACATCTCCTTTTCGCAGTCGCATAACAACATTGTCCACTACTTTCATTTCTCCATAAATTGCGTTGTGCATTCAACATGTTTTTTGTTGAATGGCTATTCCGAATTCAATGCAAAATGTGTCCGGTTAATTGGCCATGTATTGTGTAAAGCGACACCGCGCCTTGTTCATCTACTACAGTTATGTTCTCACTGCATATTTTTCACAAACGTATCGAATACCTCCGATATCATCGCAAATGTATAATTCACAAGACAGGCAGTCCTTGTGGTCCTGTCATCAAAGCGCAGATATCTGAGAATCTTTGATTTTCATTTCGGTTGACCAATAATCATTGAGTTTTATACTTTTACCGCCAGTAGCACCTCTCAAATAAATAAGATCCACGAATGCTTTTAGTTCGGCATCTGTCAATTTTAACTTTCCTGCATAATTTTGCTCAGCTCCCGCTTCCGTGTATTTTCTAACGTTTGTCCAGATGTCTATGTCAGTCAAACACTTTAGACTACTCAGTGGACTTGTAATATTTTCATATGTAATATTATTAGGGTTATTCAGTCATGAGTAATCCTATTGTAATTGTAGGTTTTAAACTGAGGCATAGCACAAACAATAAAACACCTAGTGTGGACCATGATTAGACTTAAGTAGGCTTCCCAATCAGAGACAATTGACAACAGCTGTCTCCGATTGGGGAGCCCTGAACAGAAGCGGCACGTCCTGGCTGTGAGACCAAGGCACAAAAGATGGCCAGGGGCCCCAAGCCAGGACGTGACAGCATGTATTGATAAATAATGCTAATCAATATCTATTTGCATAGTCAAGTATGCACTGAATAATAGTACAAGCACTGGGACACAGAGAACACTGAAGCAACGTCATAAAAGTTACCAGTTGACACCAAGACCTGGCTCTCTGGGTGTGCGATTGACTGATATCTTATCTGCCTATTGTAACCCTTCTTAGACTGTTGGGGTCTCGTGAGGAGGCGGCTCATGGGTTGCATTGTCTCCTGAGACAAGGCTAACACAGTTTCATTAAATGTAAAGGGGGGAGATTAGTAGTAACCCCAGGAGGAAGGGCCGCCTATAGCTTGTCATGAGTGGGAGGGTCTGTTGATTGGGACACGAGACAGGACATCGTAAAAATGTTTGTGTTCGAAAGTTGTACGTTGGCCTTTTCTGCAGAAACGTCCCGGCTTTATGATGATGTTCATTAAAGTCTATTTGATTCCAAAACCTCCGAAGTTCTTGCATTCTTTTGAGTCGGGAACCGAAGTATTTTATTGTTTGTGAGTGAGCCCACTCCTTTGGCTGAGAAGCAACCCCACACATGAATGGCCTCAGGAAGCTTGACTGTTGGCATGACACGGGACTGATGATAGCACCCACCTTTTCTTCTCTGGACAAGCGTTTTTCCATATGCTCCAAACAATTGGAAGAGAGCTTCATTTGAGAAAATTACTTTACCCTAGTCCTCAGCAGTCCATTCCCTGTACCTTTTGCAGAATATCAGTCTGTCCTGGTGATTTTCTTAGAGAGAAGTAGCTTCTTTGCCACCCTTTTTGACACCAGGCCATCCTCCAAAATTCTTTGTGCCTGCTGCCATTCCTGAGCAAGCTTTGCA
The DNA here is from genome assembly GCA_016801125.1 of Novumbra hubbsi. Lineage (NCBI taxonomy): Eukaryota > Metazoa > Chordata > Actinopteri > Esociformes > Umbridae > Novumbra > Novumbra hubbsi. The sequence continues at coordinate 31,630 of JACXGK010001613.1, read as the reverse complement.
CTGTTGGTGCCCAGATCCTGCAGCTGAATCAACTTTAGGAGGCAGTCCTGGCACTTGCTGGACTTTCTTGGGCACTCTGCAGTCTTCTTCACAACAATGCACCTAATCACCCCAAAAAACATTTACACTGCATTTCAGCCCTGCCACAAAAGGACCAATTGACATAATGTCAGTGATCCTCTTGTTAACACAACAATTCAAACTTTCTCATCTTACTTGCAGCAATATACTTGCCTGTGAATCCCTTTTCGTGCAAAGAAATTATGACTGCATGTGTTTCCTTGCTGGTAACCATGAGGAAGAACAATAATTTCAAGCCCCACTCTCCTTTTAAAGCTTCCAGTCTGTTATTCTAACTCCATCAGCATGACTGAGTGATCTCAAGCCTTGTCCTCGTCAACACTCTCACCTGTGTTTATGAGAAGATCACTGACATGATATCATTTTACCTTTTATGGTACCTTTTATGGCAGGGCTGAAATGCAGTGTAAAGGTTTTTTGGGGTGATTAAGTGCATTTTAATAGAAAAGAGTGACTTTGCAATTGATTGCAATTCATCTGATCCCTTTTCGTGACATTCTGGAGTATATACAAATTGCCATCATAACAACTAATGGCCACGACTGTATTATTTTGTTCTTTCCCTCACTAAATGTCATTAGGCTACCTACCGCGTGCTGCCATTTTTTGATAGAAAAGACTGGTCCCTCAGTAGGGTTTGATTGAACTTCCAGTAACCTTGTCCTCATGGATATTCTGTTATTGTCATATAAATGCCAATTAAATGACGATCAGAGCACATTCTGTCTCTTAACAATACTTTTGGCACAAGTGAAATAGGAACAAGGAAATAGTCCAGATGGCTGGCTTGACAAAGCCTTTCTTCAGGTGTATCGCAGTGGTGCGAGGGAAAAGCGAGAGGCAAAACACAAAACAACAAGACGAAGATAACGTTCAACACTTTTACTAAATGAGAAATTAGCAGCACCACACAGTTAACATAGCATCTAATAAAAACACAATAACCCGTAAGGGGTGGGTGAAAAACAAGGAACTTAAATAACAGTGTCGATGAATGATGATGTACAGGAGTATCAGAGGTGTGCTGCTGCCATCAACGCCGGCAAGGCAGAGTGCCAGCGGGCCGCAGAGGGAGAGAGCGTGCAGCGCCTCGTGGAGCAGCCGTACATTTTTCAAGAAACTATAAGTTTCAACATTTCACTTTGACATTGTTTTTCTACTTTTTTCTTTTGAGTATAAATGACATTGCATTCGGTTATTCCATAGATTTTACACAGCGACCAAACTTTTTGTATGCGGAACACCCGACATTATCGTATGACTACATGTTTGTGTGCACTAAGAATTGTGTGTGTCTAATAGTGTGAGTGGATCTGGGGGCATTGTGTGTATGTGCTTGTTTGAATTTTTTGTGAGTCAGTCCAGGAATTATATTATGTGAGTTATTATATTATGCAGTGCCATGTAGGTAGCTGGCTAGTGCTGGCTTTTTGTCTGATGGCTTGGTATGGTTTTACAGAGGTACAATGCTTACGTTGATTACCTGTTATGTATCTACTTACATACCAATGTCCATTCAACTCACTTGCAATATTGTTGCTAATGCCATGTACTTCCCAAATGAGACAGTACTGATATTCCCTGAAATATAAGCTTTTAGGCAATACTTGTTTCTGTGTCTGTATCCTCAGCAGAGAAGATCAGTCGGAGGTCGGTGAAGATGCTATGTTTATGGACATGGCTCTATGCCTTACTCTGGGCCTGTTTCCCGCTCCTAGGGTGGGGCAGATACGGTCCAGAGCCCTTTGGGGTATCTTGTACCTTGGCCTGGGGTGAAATGAAGGAAGAAGGATTCTACTTCGTCATCTCCCTCTTCACTTTCAACATCCTGGGACCCTCTGTTCTCATCATATTCTGCTATTTTGGAATGGCCCTGAAGCTTTATATTTCCCACAATAACACCAACCAGGTCCCCAACAACATTAAGATGCACCGCCGCCTGTTTATAGTAAGTGGCTTATTGCCTTGGAGTTCAACTCACCACTGTGTTAATATAGAAACTCAATGACTTTTGTGCTGAATCTGTGTGTAATATGATTAGTAAAGGTAGAACATTCTGCATGAATACTTAAACAATCATGTTTTATTGGCAAACAGATGTTGGGGTACATGCCCTTCTTCAGCATGCATATTCATTTGTTTTCCTTTGAACTATTTTACCTCAACTAAAGATTAGGTTAAATGCAGTAATAAAAGCAGATTCCTCAAAGTGCATTAAAGAGTAATGACATAGATTTCAGTTGAGGTCAATATCTGCTTGTGCTCTAAACACTGTTACATCAGCAAACAAGAGGAGTGTGAAAGGCTTGAGGGAGGCGGAGTATTGGTCAACAGAGTGGCTGCTAGAATTATCTTGATCTGCAACACAACCAGGAGGGCTGTGGACAAGAACAGCAAAGAGTCTTTCTAGACTGGTACTTCAGAAGTACGCCAAGACTTTATATCTCCTAAGTTTAAATGGAGTAGGAGACAAGGAAGATTTAGGATGTGTTTTCCTTAGATTTACAAGGATGTACAATGTGGAAGAAGAACTGACCCTGCTCCGATTGATTGATTTAAAGTCATAGACCATCAATATTGGTACAAATGAAAGCCAGGTTGGGCTGAGCCCTAGCACCTTGGTAATGCAAATCTGTTAGAAACCATACTTGATGAAAATCAAAATCACATAATCAACAGATCATATTATAAAAGTTTATAAAAAGTTTTTTTTTCTTCCATTCAAATCACAATGTAAAGTGGAGGAAAAGATTATTTGATCCCCAGCTTATTTTGTATGTTTGCCCATTGACAAAGAAATGATCAGTCTATAATTTTAAGGGTAGGTTTATTTGAACAGTGAGAGAAAGAATAACAAAAAAAATGCACATCACAAGCACAACAGGGGGGTAAATATGAAACATGTTGATGAGTTGATGATTCACATGAGCTGAAATTGGTCTTGTACTGAATGCCAATAAACGTTTAGATGTATTGTTAAATTTGTCAAATTGCAGCTTTACAGTTAGTGACCTTTTTAGAAGCATACTTTATCCTACTGGACAAATATGTATTGCAGGGTGGCCAGGAGTGTTTCTTGAAGTGAAAATCAGGTGAGAACATCATGACTGGTTGCATTTGTCATACTACATGATTAGTTATAATTATTTTTTGTTATAAGTTATATGCCTACATGATAAAAGTATCATGATAATACTTTCGATAATGCAAACATTTCTTAACAACACTTAAATATATTAAAGATCAAAATCTTTACTGTACACTGTGTAATTTGTTGAGAACAAAAGGACGTAACAACGGTAAATGGAAACCAAAACCACCAATCCACCACTGGACTCGCCAATGGTGAGCCTGCCAGTTCTGGTGTTCTCTGGCGAATGCCAATCGAGCTGCATGGTGCTGGGCTGTGAGCACAGGTCCCACAAGAGGACGTCCGGCTGTCCTGCCACCCTCATAGTCTCTTTATGACAATTTGGTCAGAAACATGCACACCAGTAGCCTACTGGAGGCAGTGGCCCTCCTCCCTGCACAGATACCGGTCCTGCTGCTGGGTCCTGCTGCTGGGTCCTACAACACTGTCCAGCTCTCCTTGTGTAACGGCCCATCTCCTGGTATCTCCTTTTGCTAACCTCTGCCTCACCATGACTGCAGATACCCGCTTTATGGTGGAGAGGGTAAAAGACAGTGACAATACATTTGAAATACAGTTTTCTAGTTTCTATTAATTTACAGTGTGACGAGACCATATCACAAATACTATTAAGCTAAGTTAGATCCCAGGGTATTCTGCAGTTTTATTTGTGGATTTGTAAACTGGTGAAATAGCAACGTTGTTCAACATTTTCCCACTTCTGCAGCATTTTCTACCCAAACAGCCTGTCCTGTTGGTGCTATACGTCTTCTCCAGAACTGGTTCTAGTCAGGGGCCAGGGTTACACTTAAACAAAATGTTAACCTAGGCTAACTACCCTGGATGAGTCAAACCATCAGATCATATGCAGAAATGCATACATATGTACCCCTTGGTGTAATGAGGAAATATGTTTGGGAAAAACATTGTTTTACAACATGTTTTACAACTATTATGCTATTTATCATAACCAGTTTGGCTGGTGCTTTTGAAGCAAATTAGCCCCAGAACGTCACATGTCCACCTCAGTACTTCACATTAGGGTTAGGGGAGTAGATTTCTTTCTGTTTTACCATCCTTCCCTCAATGCCAGATTTCGTTGTAATTTTCAGGTTTTTTTATTTGATATGTTTTGGGTTATTATTTCTTTTGACAAGTCATTGTGAAAGATTGAGGAAATACTGTAGTTTTTGCTGTAAGAGCAGTGGGTTGGAATCAAACCAGTTCTGCAGCAGTACATATGCACCCTGGCAGCTGCATAGACCATAGAACCTAAGCCACAAGGTTCATCTGGTGGAGGTTTATTTGTTTTCTAATCAAACATTTGCTATAAAAATGTCATTAACCTAAAAGATAATAATAATAAATAACTTGAAAAGCAATAATTTCCTGGTCGTGTATCTGGTCGTGTTTATGAAAATAGATTTCCCCATACTTTCTGCCCAACAGGTTGGGTGTAATTTACCTATACTCACTTCCTAAAATGCATTTCTTCCTACGATAACATATTTTTGTGAACCTTGAATTTATTATTATGTTTTAATAATATTCATGTCTGTTTTTTTTATTATGGTAAAAAAATGTGAGCTCCATAGAAAATAGGTAGTTAACTATTCCAGTTACATGGCTGATTACAATAAAGTGTTATTGGCGATTTACTAATTTTGTGCAAGCCACATTTAAGATACACATCTGTGATGAAAGTACAACTCAGCAGATGAACAGGAATTACATTTGCTGTTACGGGTTGCCAGGTTGCCAATTGTCTCTGTATAATTCACAATTCATCCTGCTCCTGTTTCCATCAGCAGTAGTATCAGCAATGCCGACATTTAACCTGGTTCTTGCCCTAAATGCCCAAGCGATAAGACTCTCTATTAATGATCAAATATGTAAAGCTTGAAGCAGTTATTTATTTTTTCCACACTTTTATTTTCTGTCACTCGTGTGTAGGTTCATCTTCATCTTGTCTGTTCATAAGACTATGTATAAAAGGGCTATGATTTGTAAAGTAAATACCCTCAAAGCATTTGCTCAAACAAAATGTTTCTGTATACATCAGAATGTATCCTATTGCTACTATCAATAGTCATATCATCAACAGATCGGTGAGCCAGTTTCATTGGCAGCCTTACATGCAAAACACTACCTCAACCTATCTTTTCTTCTGCATTTTTCAGCCAACTAGAACATGGCCATTTTGTTCTTAAGGCTTATTGGGGCATCTTTTTGCATACTCTCTCCGATTCTTCAGATGTACTCTTCCGCATATCTTCCACTGTAGTGTTTCAACAGCATAACCTTCAGTTTGTTCCTGGTCTCTGTTTCAGATTCTCAGCACCTTTTCTCTATGTTATAGATCGCAGTCATGATTAGCTTGGGATTCATCGTGGCATGGGCTCCATACGCTTTGGTGAGCCTTTGGTCTGTCTTCAGGGGCAGTGAGTACATCCGCCCAGAGGTGTCCATGCTGCCCTGTATGTTCGCGAAGTCTTCTACTGTCTACAACCCACTTATCTACTACATCTTCAGCAAGTCATTCCAAACAGAGGCGAAGCAGTTGTGTTGTAGAGCCAATGACTGCCATGCTCCCAGTGCATGTAACAATCTCATCTACCTTGGGTGTGACGGCAGCAGAGTGGATAAGACAGAAAGTGTCACTGTGGAGGAAGGAAAAGCCCCGGAAGGCAGGTCATCATTTTTGGAAACCCAGGAGATGAATACCAGGCAATCTCTTCCAACACCAATGAGATAGTGTTTAGGTAATTTTATGTTGGTCATCAAAAATATTTATAATAACAGGCTTAAATTATACTCAAATTGGTCTTGACTCAAACATGCCCATTTCCTCTCAGTCCTACTGTAAGAAAAGACAAGTTTATGCTTGGCAGAATTGGACTGTGTTCAGGTTTTAACACTGTATGCCTCTTAATGAATTTAAGACATTAGTGGAGGACACCTTTGTAGAAGAATGTTTTTAATTAATGCATAGTTTTGCCTTTGCCCTGTGTGGAAGTTTTGAATAATGTTTTGTTGTTTTAGTTGTACAATTAATGTATTGATGATGTTTTGCTTTCATTGTGTTTTCCTAAAATCCACTTTCCCATGTCGCCATACCATAGTCCTGAGTATTCAGGAACACTTACTGTTAATCTTTTGTTTTTAGGCCTTACTGTCATGTACAGTATATAATGAATGGTCTGTTATTACTGTATAGGCCTATTAACTGAGTCTTCTTTGGGTTGGTCACCAAACAAAGAACTCACAACCTTTTTTATACAGTATTCTTTATTAAAATAAATTGGAATATCAAATTCACTAAGGGATACTTAAACAATTACCCTGAGGAACAATAAGTAGACATATCAAAATGAAAACTTAAATTAATATTTAGTTTTTTTAAAGTTGAGTTTTAATGTTGTTTTTTTAATATGGTTTATCAATGTTTTTAGCGATTTCAAGTAGTTTCTCGCCATTGGTGTCCAAAGGATACATGGATTATCAAAAAACTACTTTTTTGTCTATGTTTGATTATTCAGAGCTACAGAGCTATTAGCCATGCATTTGATTCGAGATCATTTATCGTTTTATTCCGATAAAGGAAAAACATTAAAGCCATTACATAGGTTTACTTCCATTAAATATAAGATGTATTTATCTATTAGTAACATGTATAACAGTCTATTAAGATGTATTTATTCAAACATATTAATCTTTAGATTATCAGTCTTTTAAAACCTGTTAATTTATTGTGGCCTTAATGTGTTCCAGCTGTCTGGGCTGCCACCTAAAGCTGCTGTATCATGGCTTTAGATCCAGCCCACTGCTCTCTCCTTTATATGTTCCCACTTTCACAAAAAAGGATTATATAGTTCTTACAGAAAACATCACATATTAGTTGAACTATTTATTGGAGAACGTTTACATAGCCCTGTACATGAAAGTCCTGGCATTAGGTTCTGCTCCTCTGTGGTAACTCATTGCTATCACATCCAACTGAGTGAGTAACCTGATGATTAAATAGACAGGTATACAATCTGACACGACACGGGGATAGGAGCGATCCTGCATCAGCTGATGCGTTGCTGATCAATTACCATTCGGGTTACCTGGCTGAACAAAGAGTGATCCTTATCAATTTAAATATAGAATATAATGGAGAACTAGCATGTCATCTTAATATTGATGTATGAACAAATATACAGCAGGTGAAATAAGTATTGACCACGTCAATAACGTCAATATGGGTTGTGTTGCTAGTGCTGCTGATCTGAGAAAACATCATGCTCGCCAGGCCTGGGAAGGATCTTGGAGAGACTTGAGTAAGGGAAAATGGAGTAAGAGCCCATGTGCCACCTATGCTGAACCTCTCTGGCCTTCCATGGGTATAGGCTCCGGCAGTAAGTTCTACTGTGGTGTGGTGCATGTGGGGAGCAAAGGCTGGCCCGTGTGGTCCAATCCAACAGATGAACTACTGTAGCTGAAATTGCTGAAAAGGTTAATGCTGGTTCTGATAGAAAGGTGTCAGACCACACAGTGCATCCCAAATGTTACTATCGTGCATTAGCAGCAGTCATTTGATATACAAGATATGTCTCAAATTGTCTAATAGCTAATGTAATGCAATTGTCAATATTATTGGTTATGTTTGCTAGCTTGCACATTTGCAGATGTAGTAGCTTGTAGCTAGCTCCCATCATTGCCATGTAATGATTGTCCTGATAGCTAGCCAGCAAAGGCATTGAACAATGTTGATATTGCTTGCTATGGATAATTCAATTGTTTCATTTTTGGAGAAAGTTAATCTACATTCATTCTAAATTAGACATCTATATAGCATCAACAAAATGTGATGTGTGGTCATATTATGTGATTAAATGTTTTGTTAGAAATGTCAATTGTTACTCTATCCTCAGTAGCCTATATTCAGTGTTTGTGTATTTTAAGCAGTATATTAATTTTCAGGATGCATTGATTTATGCTGTGGCACTTGGCAGAATAATATAAATAATGTCTCAAATTAAAATACTACATCTGTTCCCTTCTTAAGTTGCATATATTATACTTAGGGAACTCCCAACACTCAGAGATGTTGCACACTCAAAAGACTCAGACCAAACTTTGAACACAAACATCTAAGTGTAGAACGTATGATATTTATTAGCAAGACATTACATCACATTTTCAGTTGTTGGGTTCTTATAAATAAAATGACATGACTAACAATAGAATGACATGCCACCCTTGAATTTCAACTTGCCACCCTATGTAACATTTTAGAGAAACGCCACTGCTACCATGTTGCTCCAATATCTCCAATAGGTGTTTGTAACTGGGGCATAGCAGAGACATGAAAGCAAAAGCCATTGCACAGCCTGAGGGCTCATTATGAAATACATGAACAACTGGCTAATGAAATGGATAACCGAGCAGTTACAAAAAGGCGGAATAATAACCAAACCAGTCAGCAGGAACTGGAACAAGGACACATGGCTCAGCAGACGGTGAGGTAAGGTAAGGTGAGGAAACAAGCATGTGTGCAAGTGTGGCGCTTTGATTTCCCTGCTGCCTCTGACTGGGTCCTTCACTGTTCTGTGGCACTTTCCCAGCAGATGCTGACCAGGGTGTTGAGCTCCCAGGCCGGCACTACACACAGTGACGCAGGGTTGCAGTGCTCAACTGAGTTGAGGCCTGTTGACTGAGAAGGCTAGAACATTTGACTCATTTGAAGTCATTTTCACATTAGTCATCAAACCACCCTTTGGATGGGGTTATAGTCAACCTGAAAAAGACCCAGTACCGAACTCTCTATCAAGGTCATTTTGATCCTTTTCTCTTGCCATCTTGATCCAAAATCAAGGTCAACTTGGCCTGTTCAGCACTTTCATACATGCCACTGCATGATAGGAGGTTCATTGTTTTATTGTATCTTGCGGTACATCTGTATGGAAGCATCTACATTCGTGTTCCTCCACTTCTTTATTCAAGTTTATCCACTAATTTGTCACCCGTCTGTATATCATCATCATGGACTATTCACTTGCTAATGCTGCCTTGTATTGTTGTTTGTTGTCTGCTTTTCATCAGTGAAAAAAGGTTCAAGGTTAGGACAGCATAGAAGGCAACGGGTATAGGTAGATGCATATAGAGCATGAAAATTCAGGCTCAGAGACCCAAATGATAAGGTGGAATAACAAATAAACAATTAAAGGAAAAAATACCCCAAATAGCCCTCCAGGTTGCTTTGGATATGTTAAGTGATAGCTAGCACTAGGTCATCAGAGACTCAAGAACATGGCAATCCTGACCCTGATGATCTAACAGATACCATTAACAGACACAAGCGTTTAGACAAGATGCTTAGAAAACACCCAGTGAAAACCAAAGTAACCTTAACTTAAAGTTTTAAGGGTCTATTGGGATTTCAAAATCCACCAGGCAATATCTTGACCTTTTGACCTCTCAGGAGGTCATCCTTTATGGTAGAATGATGTCCTTTATATTGTGGATTCAGAGAAGACTCCATGAGTATATTGGTGAAAATGTGTGAAGAGAATATAAAAACATATGTTGACATGTAGTTGTTTTTATTGAGAAGCACATAGTATACTCCTACAGGTCAGCCTTTTTATTTCACATATGGACATCCCCAGGGGTTCAAAACCACTACAACTTGTTTATTGGAACATAATATACCAACAATCTACATTATTTATTCAGAAAACCAAAATGTTAACCAAAATTGTCATTTTTTACAATTATACAAATATTAAAGATTAGATAAAATTCTGATCAGATTAACCCCTGAAAAAAATGCTATTTCTTTTTTGCAATCATGAAATATTATCACGGTCATGGTGGGTGTTGGAACCAAATGCGTATATACTTTAAATTGAAGTGAAACTGTGAATTTATTTAAACAAAACAAACACGAACTGTACACGAAAATAAAAGTTGCTGGATTATACTGCAAAAACGGATAACAACTAACATTAAACAAACTGTGAAATAACTTACTGACAAACATGTAGCGTATTCACAGACCAGAGAAACAAACAAAACAGGACCATGAACGTTGGCAAGGTGCACAAACAATAAACCACCCAGTGTGGCAAAAACCTAACTTAAGTAGGCTCCCCAATGAGAGAAAACAGACAACAGCTGTCTCTGATTGAGGAGACAGCTCTATATGGTGCCTCTAGGCCTAGAGGCACCTCTATATGGCATGTCCTGACTGTGAGTCCGTGGCACAAAGATGGCCAGGAACCCCCAGCCAGGACATGACAACTATAGTGTTTTTGCTGTTGAGATTTGGAAAGGTCCTGCTTTACAGAAATACAAAAACTATGTAATTATTTAAAAATTCCGGAGATATGAATAGAAATGTAACAGGTGCGCTTTTTGGCGCAAAATTGCCTCTAACGGCCTTTAAGAGATTACGGTCGAAATATGGAAAACTTCTACTTTGCAGAAATACATAAACGACATGTCATTCTTTGCAGCACGCTCTTTGACTGTCCCTATTTAAGCTGTCCACAGATACGAATAGAAATGTAGCAGGTGCGCTTTTTAGTTTCTTTTCTGATAGTGTTTTTGTGGTCAAGATTTGGAAGGCTTCGACTACACAAATATAACGGGTGCGCATTTCGATGCAATTTCGGGTCAACTGATTTTCATTATAACAAAAAGGGCATCAAATGTTTCACTTTTTGTGTAATTAATCTCTAGAATATAAGAACGGTGCCATAGGGTTCTCACAGAATTTGTGGGACAAACGGTTTTATGTATAAAGAGTTATTTTGTAGATAAACCACAGAATAATAGAATGATGGACTTTGAATTGATTGGAAATTACTTTGTTACCCCCTACCAGATTCATAGCACAGATAATCTTTCTTCTGAGGGATGTGGAAAGGTCTTTTGATTTTAGACATAGATAAATGTTTCTATTAGTACAAGGCTTACAGAAATTCTCCCCTGTTATCCAACTCGAAGTCATTTCGGATGCAGCTCCCAGACCAGAAGGGGCACATACATTACAAGCTATTATAATGTACCTGCTTTGGTTGCCTGTTTGTTTTAGAATTGATTTTAAAATAGCTTTATTGATTTTATTTTTATGTCGGATTTCTGTCCATTTGGACCCTTTTATTTGGTAGCATTCTTGTAGATATTCGGACAGTGAGAACCAAAATTAGATGCAGCCACTGTCTTTAAGGATAAGAAAATTTAAACTGTAAACAAAAGGTTAAAAGGATAAAATCCCAGAGCTGTCGCAGTGAAAATGTCTGTCATTCTGTTCCTCAGCAGTTGACTGTAATGGCTCATTGTGGCAGATCAACTCAATTTAGAAGTCGGGTTAGATATGTTAGATATATATATTTGCAGTTATTGCAGCAGTAGGTTCTAGATTCATGTAACACGTACATTGTTGTCATGATCTGGCCGGCGCAGCACCATTCTGCATTGGGGATTGTATGCTGAACACTTTTCTTTTTGAACGCACCTCAGACACTTTGGACTGATTACGCGCACCAGATAGTTTTGCAGGTATTATTAATATTGACTGTTTACTACTAAGAAAGCATTCAACACTTAATTCAAGTTGTCAGATGCTGTTCACATCAGTTTTATCACAGGCACAGGGTTTGCACACATTCCTACGGGCTCCTGTGGAAAAAAGCCTTTGACCTTACCTGCCTATATAAAGTTAATAAATACCAAAGTTATGCATTTAATACTCAAGAAGATACAATGAGGTGGAGTACAATAGGTTAGAGGACAGGCCTTGCAGACAAGCTTGGTTACCAGCAACATATTTCACACCAAGATAGGATAGGATATATGGTTAGTAATTTATAGTAGACTTGCTTTCCGAGGCCTTCCGATCGTTGGCCTGTGTAAGTTGAGAGCAAAGCAGCTGGTTAGGTATGGCAATGTATCAGCAGTTATGGGCACTGTGGCTGTGTGGAGGAGGGGCTTTTTTCCCTTGACAGCCGTTTATCTTGATACCACCGAAGTGTGTGAGTGGTACTCAGATTAAATCCTGTGGGGGTGAAGCAGACAAATGACCATGCATTTTGACACCACTGAGTAGTTTCTATGTGTGTGTGCATTTGTGTGTACCCAGGTGAAGGTGGAAAGGGATAATCAATAGTGAAGTTGACAAATGAATGAAAGTAACCATGCGTGTTGACACATATGAGCAGGGCAGAGGTTATGGTGGCTAGTAGTCCAATTTCCCATCTTTGTGAATTGGAAATGGCTTTTGTCGATATTCCATTTCTCCCTCAGACACCCTCAGAGGTCATAGGGTTCAACAACCATAGATGAAGACCAAGTAGGGTTAAGTGCCAGAACAACCAATTTTCTATCTTGATTTTCCTTTAGTTAATGGCTGAATGCTCTGAATACTAGGCTACCCATCCCCCTCGCTGTAATATTGTGTGTACATATGTCTTTCTCTATGTGTGTGTCTGTTCAAGACTAACTCAACAGAGCCAGTAGTTGTGTTAGTAATGCTTTTTAAATGTCTAATGAGGATTCTTTGTCAATACTGCTCTATTATTACCCACCCATAACACGCTGATAATACAGCATGGTAAACAGTAACCCTAACCCCTTTTCCCCAAAAGTTGGGATGCTGCATAAAATGTAAATGAATACAGAATGTCCTTTATTCAATAGAAAATAGTATTTCACATATATGTTGAAAGTTCGAGATTTTCTATCTTGAAAAATGATTTTCCAAAAAGTTGGGACAGAGGCAATAATAGACTGGAAATGTTATTAAATGCTGAAAAACGAAATCTGGTGGGATATCCTACACATAATTAGGTCAGTTGGCCATAGGTCAGTAACAGTATTGGGTATAAGATCATTCCAGAGAGGATGGGTCTGTCAGAAGTGAGGATGGGGGGAAGTTCACCACTCTGTGTGTCACGGCGCCTCCTGATGCCGTGCCTTCTCCGTATTGTGTGGCGCCCCGGCGTTCGACGTCGCCGGCCTTTTAGATGCCATCGTACTCGTATGTGTGTCTTGTCTCTGTGTCCGTGATTGTTACTGTTATGTGTTTACGGTCGTACTCAGTACGCTACTACAATTTTGTATCCCCGAAGGAGAATAAAGAGCATCTGTAGCCAACCACCTGCGTTTTGGTCCACTTCCTAACACACCTCTGACACTGTGAAAGACTGAATAGGTATAACGATTATCAACAGAACATTGCAAAGAGTTTGGGGATCTCAATCTTTGGTACATAATATAATTAAAAGATTCAGAGTATCTGGAGCAATGTCAGTATGCAAGGGACAAAACTAAAAACCAACATTGGATGGCATTAAAACCAGACACAATTCTGTAGTGGAAATCACTGCATGGGCTTAGGAACACATTCGAAAACCATTGCCTGTAAACACAGCATGTTTCTGCATTCAGAATTGCAAGTTAAACATGTACTATGCAAAGAAAAAAACAAATGTAAAGATACAGAACGGATGCCACCTTCTCTGCCCTTACCAAAAATAAGTATACTTCAGTAAAATTCAAGTATATTCGCCAAATATACTTCATGCAGAAGTATACTAATATCAATGTATTATGAGTGTACTTGTAAGTATAATATTTTAATACCTCTTGGGACTAAATTGGCACCTTTTTTGTTTTAATAGTTTACATATAAGTTGTATTTTTGTACTGCAACTTGACTACAAGTGAACTAGTTATATACTATCAGCCCACTTTATAGTTACACTTTTAAGTATACTCCCAGTAAACTACTAGTTAAATAGTTTTTATATTGCAAGTACACTAGTAAGTATTCTTAAAGTAAACATAAAGAATACATTAACAGGTATATTATTAGTTTAGTCATTATATAATTCTAGCCCAATGTTTTGTTTATGAAAATACACTTAAGTACACTAAAGAAATTATGACTAAAACATTTGTCATGTCCTGGCTGGGAGCCCCTAGCCTACTCTATGCTTTGGGACTCGCAGTCAGGGCCTGCCACCTAGAGAGGCCTCTGGCCCTCTCTATGCCGCTGTGGGCTCCCCAGTCAGAGCAGCTGTGTTCCGTTGACTCTGATTGGGGAGCCTACTTAGGTTAGGCTATGGCCAGACGGTAGATGTGGTTGATTGTTTGTGTTTCACAACGTCACGGTTTGTCTTTTGTTTAATTCAATTAATGTGGATAAGCTACACGTTTTATTTCTAAGTCGCTTATGTGATTTATGGATACATTCGGCACCTTTCATTTCTGCGTTTACAGTTTGTGTTGGTTTGTCTCTTTGTGTTGGATTAAATCACCTTTTCTTCATTAAATGTCTGAATTTGGTTTCGCCATGCACAACAGCCTTGACAACCTTAACTTCAGTATTTCAATTACATGTATATTTTCCATCTAACTTTATTACTTAAATGTAAAGGGTCACATTAAATGCTGTTTTTTATCATGTTGAGTTTGTGTGAATAAATTACATAAGTTATTTTATTCAATTATATTTATGTTTAATCAATTTCTACATATAAAGCTCAGGGGAACTTCTCCATAAACAATATGCTAATCAAACAATATGCTATATGTATTATAATTTAATCTATGTATTATAATATATAAAGATAATTCTTGTAATTAATCACAAAGCAACATTAACAGCATACTACAGTTTCCAGCTTTCTTTTCAGCATTTAAAGTGTAATTCAATGACATAAAATATACACAAATATATTTGTATATAATGACAATAAAGTCCCTGTTGCTACTTTCTTTCACCTGCTGAACAAATAAATTAATCTAACACTCGGTACATGGAAACCCTTATGAATGCTTTTGCTTACTCCTTTTAATCTGCATACAGTGGGGAGAACAAGTATTTGATACACTGCCGATTTTGCACGTTTTCCTACTTACAAAGCATGTAGACGCCTGTAATTGTTATCATAGGTACACTTCAACTGTGAGAGACGGAATCAAAAATCCAGAAAATCACATTGTATGATTTTTAAGTAATTCATTTGCATTTGCCTCTTCGCAAATCACAAAAAGCGCCATTGTGGACTTTGCAATCTCTCTCAGCTTCCTCACTAGTGACGTCTAATGATTAAAAAAAGGTTTTGACCATTTGAAATTAGGAAAACATTGCAAGTTCAACTTCAAGGTCACAGTAAAATAAACAAAGTACTCCTTGATGAGTAAATATAGACCTTGTGTGAAATCTGAATGTTTCTTCAATGATGATTTAGCTTAATATTGTACTGTTGACAGTGTGAAATATGTAATGATATTTTAGTTATGGGTAAGTTTAATATTATACTGATGAAGTAGACATTATAGGTCCATGGCCCCGAGATTGAGGCGAGGACACTGTGCTCAGTAAAACACGCTATCTGACACAGAGCTTAAACAC
>JACXGK010001612.1:0-66307 GCA_016801125.1 Novumbra hubbsi | reverse complement strand
AGCCCAGAGACAAGTTCCGGCTTCAGCCACACGGGTCAGTCTCCCGTGTCCTGCCCCCAGGGTCAGTCTCCCGTGTCCTGCCCCCAGGGTCAGTCTCCCGTGTCCTGCCCCCAGGGTCAGTCTCCCGTGTCCTGCCCCCAGGGTCAGTCTCCCGTGTCCTGCCCCCAGGGTCAGTCTCCCGTGTCCTGCCCCCAGGGTCCTTAGGTTAGTTTTGCACCACACCCGGTGTGGTTTATTGTTTGTGTTTGTCACAGCTTCACGGTTTGTCCTTTTGTTTAATTCCTTTTCAAGTGAATGCGCTACATGTTATTTGGATATCGTTTTATGTTAGTTAGACCTTTCATTTTCCGTTTACAGTCCGTGTAGAGTTTGTTTGTTTGTTAAGGGATTAAATTAACCTTTTCTTTATTCAAAAATGTCTGCTTTTGGGTCTGCCGCACACTACAACCGTGACATAACCACTGAGCATGTTTGAATAGTCCCCCTAAGGTACAGAAAAACACA
Source organism: Novumbra hubbsi (assembly GCA_016801125.1). Lineage (NCBI taxonomy): Eukaryota > Metazoa > Chordata > Actinopteri > Esociformes > Umbridae > Novumbra > Novumbra hubbsi. The sequence continues at coordinate 65,803 of JACXGK010001612.1, read as the reverse complement.
GAATATAATTCTGTAATATAGTATAATATTATATTATTATACTATATATATAATATATAGTATAATACTTCTCCTACCCAATACTTTCATCATGTTGATTATTGGGTATGAAAACCCAAATTAAGCATGACAATAACAAACTGTACTGTATAATAACAATGCTTTTTGTCAAAAGCATGCTCAACTTTTAATGCAAATAAGAGAAAATAATTGCTACAATACAGAAAGATATAACAATATATCCACATACAACCTAGTAAGCAAATATGTACTGCTAGCTTGAATAGATTAGGTATCTTTTTTAATAGTACCATTTAAGCTACTTCCTTTCCTGAGCTGATTAGGCCCTGTCACACATATCTGAGTCTAATTATCACCATTGTGTGTGTTGGGGAGTAGTTATCCAGAAGTTGCCATATTTATGTTGGCCCCTGAAGTCATCTTAGCAACCACATGAAAAGACAGACCTAATTCTTGAATTAGACAAACAATATTAAGTACCATTCCTACTCCACAATGTTTCATCATGGGAGAAACGTGGGGGTGAATCATGGGTTTCAAACGCTAGATTGTTTGGATATGCAATCTAAATATTTTTTTTATCAGGATCTCATACCATAAACTGTAAGGGTTAATCCACCATATCTACCAGAGGGAACAAAGAAAAAACATCAGACAGATAAGCTGAAAACCCCCTTCCTGCTCTATTTCCCCATCCAACAGATAAGCAGAATGTGTGACATGGTGGTGAAATTCCCACTGCGGCATGGTGTTCCAGAGTTTCCTGCAAATTCCTAGACGAAACAGAGGTTATAAGTTCATTTCTAAAAGGAGCACAGTTCCCACCCTTCTCAGTCGCAACAGCAGCAGCAAACCACAAAGCATCCCAATGACCAGCCACCATCTTCCAAACAAGTAAATGGCGAGAAAAGCCTAATAAGCACTCCATGCAGTTACTCCCTGAGTGCCTTTTCTCAGAATAGTCTTTGGTTCTTGCTGTTGTCTTTAATTAGCTACCACTCCCCATGCACACTTCTTTAATATGCTGCTCAGCCCAAACTCCCTTACTCTTACCAGTCTATGAACTTTCACATTCATGGGTGAAACAGCAACACAAACTTTGTCCTCCTTCCTGCTATTTGGGACACAAAACGTATCAAATAGGGTGTCTCCAGATCTTTTACAGGTCACTAAAATACTCCTTTATTTGACCTATTTTGTGCTCTGCTCCCACTGTCTTTGCAACTTAATATTCCAATACTGAATACACGCAGTGTGTCTTTGTGAACAACAATCAAACATGGATGAAAACAGTATTTTTAGGGGCAACAGGGGGGTTGGTTTAAAGAAATATACTTGTCAACCAACTGGCTTGGAATTGATCACATAAACAAGGTTTTCTTTGTATGAGTATGTCTGATTTTCCTACAAATTACATAGAAAGGCCTTAGTAAGAGGCATTTCAAATGCATGAATGTGGCGGTGGAAGTGTTAATGATTACAATGCTGGATAGGTATGAAGCAGTTTGAATGCATGTTGTAATAAATGTCAACCAACCTTAGTATAAACCACAATTATAATGCTAATTCAATCTGGAATACCCTCAATGGCCCAGTAATTACATGCATAATTGTGCTGCGACAAGGCAGAAGAGGTGCCCTACTGAGATAAAACCACAAGGTGTTTCCTTTCGGGCTGATGCAGCTTTATTACAAAATGCTACTACACAAGGCTGCTAGAAAGGTGAAATGCTGTATCTCTGAATTACTCAGTGTGGACAACTCGAGTTACTGCTCTATCCCATTTACTCCGGTTGTGGTAAGTAAATTAATAGCGGTGTTATAAAGTAGTATAAAGTTGAGATCAATATATTTTTATATATCTTGTGTAATACGATTTCATGTTGTTAAAATACTGTCAGTTCCACTTGTAATATTGTTGCCCAGGTTCTGGGTTAGGTTACCCAGGTTCAAGCTACTAAAACCTACTTTAAAAACTATTTTTTTCTAAACATGCTGACGTCAGAAATTAAAAAATGTAACGTGAAAATCTATTTATTGAGTTAAGCATACACTTCTACCTTGTTTGAATAAATGTTTTAATACAATTGAATTTCGTATTTGCATTTGATAAAACATTTGTTGTTAACCTCTATTATTTTTTAAATACAAAAATATTCCAGTTAAATTTTTATTTTCTTACATTCAATACATTTGAGCTCAATTTGCTCAATTTCATAGAGCTACAGTATGCAAATGTAACGTGACAAAAATGAAGAACCACTTTACCGAAGATTCTGTCTTTTTTGTAGCCCATGGACGTATTCAGCATTAGCTATTAAACGTCGGACACCCAGCCCCCGGTACAATGAACAAAAGATTGAAATTACTTTAATTCATTGTGGTGAACAAGATTCAAAGATCCAAGTCAGTAGATCTGAAATTCCCATCATTAACTCAAAATCGCTGTCACAAAAGTAAGTGGTAAAAACCGAGGCTATAGTGTTTGTGTTTCCCAGCTGCAAATGCCTGAATCCACATGCAGGTGGATCACTGACTTCCTGTCTGACAGGAGGCAGCGCATGAATCCAATTCCCGGTCCGTCAGCACCGGATCCCCTCAAGGCTGCGTCCTTTTCCCTCTGCTCTTCTCCCTGTTCACCAACTGCTGCACCTCCAGTCATCAATCCATCAAGCTCCTGAAGTTTGCGCATGACACCACCCTCATTGGGCTCATCTCTGGTGGGGATGAGACCGCCTACAGGTGGGAGATTGACCACCTGGTGAACTGGTGCAGACAGAACAATTTGGAGCTCAACGCTCTGAAGACAGTGGAGATGGTTGTGGATTTTAGGAAGAACCCAGCCACACCCACCCCATCACCCTATGTGACTCCCCAGTTACTATTGCAGAGTCCTTCTGCTTCCCGGGCATCATGATCACCCAGTACCTCATGTGGGAGCAGAACATCACCTTCATTACCAAAAAAGCTCAGTGGCAGCTGAAGAAGTTCAACCTGCCAAAGACAATGACGGTACACTTCTACACAGCCATCATTGAGTCCATCCTCACCTCCTCCATCACCATCTGGTATGCTGCTGCCACTGCCAAGGACAAGAGCAGACTGCAGCGTATCATTAGATCTGCAGAGAAGGTGATTGGCTGCAATTGGCCATTCCTCGAGAACCTGTACACCATCAGGACCCTGAAGCACACTGGAAAGATTGTGCCTGATCCCTTCCACCCTAGACACAAACTGTTTCTGTCACTCCTATCTGGCAGGAGGCTAAGGTCCATTAGGACCAACACCTCCCACCACAAGAACAGCTTCTTTCCATCGGCAGCTGGCCTCATCAACAAGGCCAGACAACCCCCACTGACATTGACACTCTCTGCCCCATAACTTAAACCCAGAACTTAAATTCTACATAATGCATTACAGTAATGCACTTTTCTGGACTTGCTTCATGCACATTGCACTTCTCAACTTATTAAGTAAATGTTCGCACATTTTATATTCACAAATTTTACCTCATACTACTTACTGTGTTTTTCTGTCATGCACCATAGCACCAAAGAACATTTTTTGTATGTGTAAATGTACTTGGCAATAAAGCTGATTCAATATCTCAAACTCAGCTAGAAGGCATAATATCCTTGTTACTCAAACAGGACCTTGATGGAAAGTATAAAGACCCTACACGTTTAAAAAACTGAAGGCCTCTTATACTGCAATGCCAAGATCTTAGCAAAATGTATAGACCTTAGAATAAAAAAAGTAATAAGTCATAAATCATACATCCCGATCAACGCCTTATAAAACATCTTTCTAAAACATGCTGAATAAGACCTCTGCAATTCGCCCTGGCATCTTCTGTGCTTTTTTGTCCACCAATAGGAAATGGGATTCATCAGTGAAAATGACTTTACCAGCAGTCCAATTCCTGTACTTTTAGCAGAATATCAGTCCGTCCCTGATGTTTTTCCTCCAGAGAAGTGGCTTCTGTGCTGCCCTTCGTTACACCAGGCCATCCTGAAGTCTTTCCCTCACTCTGCCTGCAGATGCACTCACACCTGCCTGCTGCCATTCCTGAGCAGGCTCTGCACTGGTGCTGGCCCGATCCCGCAGCTGAATCAACTTTAGGAGACGGTCCTGGCGCATGCTGGATGTTGTTAGGCGCCCTGAAACCTTCCCCACAACAATTTACCCCTTTCTTCTTGAAGATCCCAAAAAAAATTTATTTAGGTGCAATCTTACTAGCAGCAATATCCTTGCCTGTGAAGCCCTTTCTGTGCAAATCAATGATGACTGCACATGTTTCCTTGCAGGTAACCATGGTTAACAGAGGAAAAACAATTATTTCAAACATGACCCTACTTTTAAAGCTTCCAGTCTGTTATTTTAACCCCATCAGCAAGACAGCCTTGTCAACACTCTCACCTGTGTTAATGAGAATATCACTGACATGATTTCAGCTGGTCTTTTTGTGGCAGGGCTGTGTCAGTTTCCAAGTGCTCTTTGATAATGTAGAACAGGGCTGCCCAAACCGGTTCCTGGAGATCTACTGTCCTGTAGGTTTTCTCTTCAAACACATTTGAGAATAACCGGCTTTTCATACAGCTAATTATTAGAATCAGGTGTGCTAAATTAGATAAGGGAAAATATGGGTAAGGACAACACGTGTATAGTAACATACTGAATACATATGTTGCATACAAATTAAACTTATACAAAATGTGAAACTTACATCAACTTCATGGGGTAGTCAGAACTATGAAACCTATAAATCTGTCTTGGTGACTAGTTGTAGTTGATCATGTGCAACCTATTAGTAGATCATACATGTCAGACTATTGGCTGAAATAAAAGCAATTAGTAAATAATCCCTGGACCCAGTCTCTCAATAACAAATTAAGGCCTACAAACAATACATAATTTCTTGAAGAAAGAAGTTGTGTCAGTTCACTAAAACACCAAATACATGTTGGGTTGTTATGGGTCAACATGGATAGGATTGAAAACAAAAGCAGCACTGCACTTTTTCAACTTTAATCTTATAAATTTAAATAATGCCACATCACTGATCACCCGTCAACTCTTAAGAGAAATAATACCTCTTAATGCTGCAAATTTAAAAGGCGTATGCCTGCCACCTGTTACCTGTAACAATAATGAACAAATAAATTGCAGTAATATTTGTTATTACTCCTCATTTAACTGAATCTGATCTAATAAACTAAAAATGTGTTCTGAAATTTCTTACCAGTGAAGTTTTGGAAAACTGGTTCCAGGATTGAGTCTTGAAGTGGAAGTTAAAATATGCCCCTAAGTAATAGAAGAGGACTATTGATTTCTGGTCCTGGGAGACCAAAACTTTCGATTTTGTTTTAGCAGTCAGTTAACATTAAACAGGTGTCCCAGGTGTTCATTCAGAAGAAGATGAAAACCAGTGGCCGTTCAGCCCTCTAAAACCAGAGTTCAATAGGGCTGCAAAAGAACTTTCCACACTACTCCAATTTCTAATTGATCTATTTATCAATAATAATTTTTCTTAAAAAAGATTAAAAAAAAAAAAACTTTTGTAAAAACACAGCCTCACAGAAGTCTGGTGCACTTTTTATTGGTTCAGAGACTAGAAATGTGTCCAAAAATCTGTAGGGCACTTGTTCCTTCTTGTACCATCCAAACACACACCTGACCTTCTTCATTACAGACACAAAGACGTGACTAAATAAAAATGTGTTTTAAACTTTTCATAAAAAAGTAAAGTAAAAAAACTATCAAACAAGAATCACTTTTAAAGTTTAACAAAACAATAAATATGGAGCTCTCTTCTCTACAGAGACATGACAACATCGAGTTAAATATTTTTTTAAATAAAAATATATGACTTCAGTGCATTTTCTTTGCAAAGTTGTTCCTTCAATATACCATCTCATATATCATATAATAGAATACCCTGACATCAAAGCAATGGCCTTAAGGATACAAACAATCATTATGCAAAATAGCAACCACCTCCTTGGATACACAAAGAGAGTATATCAAAACTTCACAGCCTTTTATCTTTGTCTACATCTTAAGACACAAACCTGGACAAAAAAGGCACACGTAACTACAATTTGAGTAATACTGGACAAAGGGACAAAAGAAAATTTGAATTATTGTTCATTGAAGATTTTGGTCATTTACAAATGTATTTCTATTACATGTATATTCAAACAGATATTAAGATAGCAGTATCAATAGTGATAAAGAAGGGATAGATTGTGAGATTTACAGAAATAATATTGTAAAAAAGAAAAAAGTGCATTTTATAACAAACCTGAATATTGCCAAAAACCAACATTTAAGTTAACAATTGTATTGAAAACTGTATCAAAACAAACCAATACAAAACCCCCAAAACAGGATTAACAACAAAAAGTGCTATGAATGCCTGACCAATCAAAGTGGGGAGACTATTAAATGCTCTGGTCTAGATTGGCAGAGTCTGCGCTTTTGGCTCCTCCCTCTACCGATTCAGTGGATCTGGACTGCGTCCCTGATGGTTCCTCCCTCTCAGATAGCTTTCCGATTCTGTGTGTGGGAGAGGGGACCGACTGACAAGGGAGCTGTCCTGAGGCTTGTTGTATGCTCTCTGCCTCAGACCTGTGTGAGTGGGGGGAGCTGTGTAAGCTGCTATATTGCTTTGCGTCTGTCGGCGCTGGCTCTGTACTACCCTGCTGCAAGGTTGAGGGTTCAGATCGTGTGGGTGGGGTCACACTGAGAATGCACAGCACTGATTGGCTGGCTCCTACTCCTTCCTGGAAGTCAGACAGATGCGCCACAGGAGTTCTAAGCCCTTGATGTTTCAGGATTGTGTCCCAGGGTGGCTCCCTGCTTGTCTGTCCCAATGGTAGAAGCCCCTCTATTGGTAAAGATGAGAAGGAGGGTGAGGTGGGGGTGGTGGGATGGGACAGGGGGCGAGCCTGCACCATTTGAATGCCCCCGATGGGGATCATAAAGTAGGGCACCCTTGCCTGCTGTGAGTGCAGGGGCAGATGACTAAAGATGTGGTCCATGGACTGGGACTGGGCTGTGGAATGACCAGGGCTGTCACTGGGGAAGAGGCGGAACATTGGAGGGAACGACAGGCTAGGCTCTGGACTCATCAGCCATTGACTTGGTGTTCCGAACGTCTCCTGTAGGGGGAGCATGGACATCAACATTACTCTCTACAGTCGATTAAAACACTGCACTGTTTTTCAGATTGCCTTTGGCTAAATTAGACTTCCAATGCAGAATTGGAAAAACATGGGGGGGGGGGCTACACACAACCATAAACACCTACTGCTAATTTACAAAGAACTGTTTAACACAGATATATTTAATAAACACTGCTATTCTGAGTGAGTGGTAGCATAATCCACAAAAGCTAATTACTAGGCAATGTATAGTTTATAGAATCTTCAGCATGTGGTGGGATGGCTAGGTTCCTGTGTCTATGTACATTGGTCTAGACTGCGCTTAGTGCGTACAACAAACTGTGACAAAAATAGCTTTGAGATAAAACAGGAAACACAACAAGAGCACAAACTGAATAGGAAACATAACATGCCATTGAACCCACTTGTCTGCGATCACTGGTTATTGTGCTGGAGCTGTCCCCGGGCATGGAAACAGGTGAGCAGGGGGGTCTGTGCTGAACCCTCAGGGGTGAATGAGAAGCCCGGACCTGCAACGCCCTTTGCCGACTAGGAGACATTGTTCGGAGGGGTGAGAGAGGACGCATGGAGGACCGTGGGGAGAGAGCTCTGATCGGGGAGGGTCCACTTTCAAGGGAGGGGGAGAAGTGTTGGCTTATGGAGGCCAGCTCCAGTCTCTGGGAAAAGCTTTGGATGGGAGAGCAGCTCTCACTCCTTGGCGAGAAGGAAGGTCTTGGAGAGGTGTCCCAGCCCCGACGGGAGAACAGCAACCTCCTGCTACTTGGAGAGATTGCACGTCCACTGGCCCACTGTCTCAAGGAGGGAGAAGGTTCCTGGCTAGGGCTGGAACTGTGACCGGGTTGGGGTTCTAGGGCGGAGAAGTCAGCTTTGGTCTGCTGGGGTCCGCTGCTGGAGCATTCCCCGGTGGACAGACGGGTGTCGGAGGAGCAGGAAGAAGGCGGCTCATCGTAGGACGAGGACCCTTCCTCTTCCTCATCGTCGTCGTCCTCTGAATCCTCCACATCAGAAAACTGGTGTTCATCCTGGTCCTCAGAGCCACACACACAAGCTTCTCTACCCCCTGAAAAGAAAAGAACAACCAAGCTTTTAACCTAATTCTCCAAATGTAAACACACACATGCTTTGAGGTTCAGTTTGCAGGCTGCCTTTGAATTATTAACACCCCTTGTACAGTCATCAAAAATGAAACAATGTGGTCCAATACGGAGTGATTTATGGAGGTATAATCAAGTGCTTTGTCAATATTTGTTCCAGATTAATGCAAGACAGATGAGCCGCAGACAATGCTGCTTGCCTGAACGAGAGTTAAGTCATGCTGGATTTACAAATAGCCATTCATACACACAAGCAAAGGCAAAAGGACCAGGACAGGGGACTTCACTATCCAACACAACATTCTATCAACCAGGTATTATAAATAACAAGCAAACTTTAATAATTGTGCTGCTGTTTCCCTTCATAAAGTCAAACAGCAGGCATTTGAATGGGATGTCCTTGGCTCAGTGTTGAGTGCAGTCTGCTTCCGGGAAAGAGAGAGAATGGGTGGCGTTGAGACTGCTCTTAATAGGCCAGGACTGGAACCTTGAAAATACTGACAATAGTGTACAACACTGCGCATAGCTCTGCACCAAAAACACTGACTCTATGGAGTGAACAAGATGAGGCCACAATATATTTAATTTACAATTTTCCTTTTTAAAAACAAGTTCAATAGTGTAACCAGCCTCAGAAATCTGCAATTAATTGAACCTCAGATTGCACCCCAAAATAAAACTACCCCGAGTTTAAGTAACAGACACATCTCAACATTGATCACCAGTAAGAAGAGACTTGCTTGGTCCAACAAGAGAAAAGGAAATTAAATCGGTGGAAATCTGTCCTTTGGTCTGAAGTGCAAACATGTTTGATTTTTGTTTCTTTGAGAGATGCAGAATGGGTTAGCAGATGATCTCCACATGTGTGGTTCCCACCATGAATCGTGGAGGTGTGATGGTGTAGGGGTGCTTTGCTGGTGAGTTCTGCAAAATGTCTTGTTAAGCTGAGGCATTAATAATTCCCATCAGTGGCCAAGCCTAGAAAAACAACCCCATAGAATCATCCCTCCACCAAACATTACAGTTGGCATAATGCAGTCAGGCAGGAAACACTCTCCTGGCATTTTTTTTTTAAGTATTATGAGGACATTTGTTGAATAAATCTTACTAAAACAGAAACACACTTAATAAATCCCACTTATAAACACATGCTATTACAGGCCGGGTTCTCTGCTTTTTCGCTCTGGTTGCACCCCGTTCTCCGTTCTCATGCCATTTCCCATATTACCACCCACCTACCTACTGGCACTCCTGTCACCTATTCCCTCATCAGCCTCCAGCTATTTCCCTCAGGCCTCTGCAAGTTCAACACTGAATCTTTGTCATGTTTGGGCACCCACCTGTATAAGGTACATGCCTTTTTGGTCTATATTGCTAGAAAATTCTACTGCTAGTTGCAGCTCTGTTTTGTCAGTCCCTGTTTCTTTTTGCCTTGCCAGTTCCCGGACCCCAGTGTGTTTTTTCACCCTCGCCACTGCATTCTTGTTTTTGCCATGGTCTGTTTTTTGTTGCCTGAAGCACGTCCCCTATTACACTCCGCGTTACGCATTTGGGTTCCTCCTGCCGAAACCTGCCAGCCCGATCCCAACAGATTCAAAGACATTTGTCAAAGTTTCTGTTCTCCCTTTCCATCTTTGTCAAATCAATAAGCTTTATTGTGACGTTAACATAAATTGGAAATTTTTAGGTATATTGTCCCGCTACAATTCTACAATTGTATCCTAGTCGTGCCATACCGACAGTGCTTTGGAGTTTCCTGTCCAGGGTTGGATATCTGGCGCCTGCAGTCTTATTTCTCCTTGTTGGCTGAGGAATGCTCTTTCCACCCTAACAAGAATGACATCAGCAATATACTGATGTGTTGGTTCTGTATGTACAAATAGTAACCCTTTGGTTACAGGCTCAAAGCTCTAACCACACAGCTAGCTGTTTAAGTTTGAGGAGAAATTAATGTGTGCAGTTTCCTCCCATTTGGAACTGCACCTGCTTCCTCAGTTTCAGGCTCGTCCAGTGAAGACCCAGAGGTTCCCATTGACTGGCACTTCTTCCCATGAGCCTTGGACTTCATGTGCTTGGTGAGGTTCCCTAGAAAGATGAGACAAGAACAGCCAAATACTCAAGTAGAGATCAACCAGATAGTCAAGGATAGCTCAATATCAAAGAAAGTGGTCAACCATACATAAATGCAGAGACCCTAATTCTGTATAATGAATTGGGGACATATTTAGAAATGTCACAACCTCCTGTTTTTCAACCTCCTCACCTTTGGTTTTAAAGGCGAAGTTGCAATGTTTGCAGACGTATGGCCGGACGTCTGTGTGTGTGCGGATGTGTTTCCTAAGCATGCTGGGTTTCTTACAGCGGATCCCGCACTCTCCGCAGACATATTTTCCTCGGCCGCGACCGCGCACGTACACATACTCTTCATTGGACTTGTAACTGGGGGAAAAGAGGTGAGGAAAAAAAACATTTTTGTGAAAGTGTTTATAGAAACCGTCCTGGGCCAATACTCAAGCTTCTCTACACAACGAACTCTTTAAATCAGAATGGGGTATCCCCAGTGGCGTCTGGTCATCAGGGGCTGGTGGGGCACAGCCCGCCTGTTGGCCACAGAAAGAACTGCAACTACATTTTGTTCATTTTAATTCTGGAAGATTACTTCCTATAATTTATTATCTATGAATATAGCATCTTGCTAAATTGCATACAATTTGCCATGTTTTATTTCATGTTCATTGGTTCCTACCTTGCTGCTTCGGACTGCGTTCTCCCTTTTCGTGTTCGCAGTAGTAGGCAATAAGCTAAGCGTCGTAGGGCTAGCCCTTCTCTCACAATGCAACGTATGTACAATGCAAAAAAATAATATGCATGCTCAGTGTTACTGTGATCAATGTAGATCACACAAATTTGATCCCAAATGGGGCCAACAGTCAGTTAGCCCCTCAACATTGTAATTTCATATTTCAGACTTGATTGGCTGTCTGGCGTTAACATTAGTCTGCAAAAAGTGTGAGCGGAGAATGTCTTAGCTAGCTTGTGAGCTTTGCTAACGCCAGATAACTTGAGAAAAATGAATGAAGTGAATTTCATACTTGGTGCCCTCCAGTCACGGGATATTGTAATCACCCAAACTGCTGGTAAAAGTAACCAAAGGTTTAATGAGGAGTGGTTTTCGAAAGGAAAAGTGGCGTTAGCAGACAAAAGAAGGCACTATTCTGTTTACCATGTCTGCTACTTGGTGGAGATGGTACTTGGTCAAGGACTGGTTAAAAAGATTTGAAACGTCTTTCCGAGAAGATTACAAAACATAAGAGCAGCGGGCGTCCAAATTGACAGTGCATACAGAGAGAGATATCAATTAAACAAGAAGGACCCCCCCACCTTCTCTGTCTGTGCATGTGTACTACAACACCTGGTAGAAGCAAGCTGCTCTGTCATTAAGTGTTTTGTGGAGCCATGCTGTTTGTTGAAACAAACACATCAGTAACAAGAGAGTATTGTGTTTTTTCTAGTATGTTTTCTATATATTCTGAAATGGTTGGTGCCCCACCAATCTTTTACATATAAAAACACCACTGGGTATCCCCGCCAAAAACCTACATCCTTAAAGTCCTCCGGAATTTCCCTTCACCTGTTTGACTGCCATGGACATAGACGCCTGGCAGATAGGCAGGCAGACAGGCAGGAAGGTGGTAGAAAACCCAGTCATTATGCTGAGTTTGGGATGCCCTACCAACAACTGCATCAGCTAAAGTTTAGCACGCCTGTCTTAGCCAATATCCCTAAATTGACAATGCATACAAATCTAATGCTACATTTAGCCATGCTCTATTAAAGCTGCTTTTATATGTTGATTTTAACAAATTTAAACCATATCAAATTCTGGAACTGTGGAACCGCAGAAGCAAAACTCTTCATTTTGACTGTCTTCTCTGTTAATTGTACTCTCTTTGACCAGTTAAAAGCAGCAACACCCTACATGGTGTACCCTTATCTTTAAATACATATTTTTTATGTATCATTACGGATACAGTACTCATTTACAGTAAGGCAACAAACCAAACTCCAAACACGGTCTTACGCAGCTAAGAAACCGAGACTCCAGATTACGGTTCTCTTGCATTCGCTCAGCGTATAGCCCGTGTCTGTACACTGACACAGATTTCGTGGCACAGCTAAAATTATTGGCCCAACATCTTGAGCAGAGCGAGACTTAAGTGGCACATCTGCCTTTCAATCAGGGAGCACTCAAGGTGTTTCCGAAAAAGAAGCTGCTAAGTCATCCCCAAGAAATGTTACAATGGCCTCATGAAAAACAGAGGAGGAAGATGTGGAGAGCAACCCCTTCTTTAACTTTTTGAACTAGCAGCTGTGCTGCTTACAACATAGAACAGGTACAGTACAGTATGCAAAACCAGGCGACACTGATTAAAATGATAGTCGGGCTATTAATAGCCTGCTGCTGATTTTGGGCAAGACAGCTGCTCGAGCAAGACAGCTTGCTCAACCCAAATGCTTGTGTAAATCAATCTGGCTATAAGTGTCCACTAAATGACTAATATGTAAATGTGTCACCTGCTGGTCATGGTTAATCCTACAGAGCCACATGTCGAGTTTCAAACAATACAATATTGATAAACACACTGCAGGTTAACAGTGAAATGAGCTAAGCTGTCTAGGTCACCAAATCAATGTGAGAATGTGACAAATCTGTCTCATACCGCATTTCCTTTGTCCATGGCAATGTGTGTGACTGGAAATGTGAGGAGCAATAACACTGCGGTGACTCCTCTGTGTTAGCAAAGGAGCTTAAACCTAATGTTCCGCTGTCACGGAGGACTCCCATGGCGTCTTCAGTTCCCAAAGGAGAGCATTGGTGAGGAAAAGCCTGCCATGTTTCAGCACCGTGTTTCTCCAGCTAAATAATGCTAATGTGCTCCAGAGAGTGCCCGAGCCAGTCACTCCTCCCTCACAGACGCGCCATAATTGGATCAGGAAAAAAAACATACAAGTCATTAAAAACACAAACAGACCGGAGCCTGCCGTGTATTTATAGAAGGCGGCGATGTGTGTTCCGACTAGGGCACTGGCTGTTGAGAACACAGAGGAGAGAGGTGGAATGAATGACACAATGTTTCAGCAGTGTTACATGCTGTGTGTGGAGATATAAGAAATGCTGAGAGCAGTTTATATACTATATCTTCTGACAAAAGTGTGTATAGGATGTACACATTATTGTGACTGGGAGATTTACAAAAGGAGGACATCAATGAGTGGGTGTCAAGTATGAAGAGAAGACAAGCAGAAAAGAGAGAGACACAGGGAAGAGAAAGAACGCCAGGGTAACAGCAAGTGCAGAAAACAGAAAAAGAATAAGGAGAGAAAGGCAGAGCAGTCTGGTAAGCAAAAGCTGAATGCTCATATAGATAACAACTGGGAGAGAAGGCAGTCACAGAAAGCGAGGCAGTTAAAAGGATAGGGGTGAATGAACGACAGGAAAAAGCTACAGGGTGTTTGTGAGGTGGCGCATTCTTTCAGAGACCATCATTGTGTAAGCCGAGTGTATGTGGCAGCCAGCAATAAACACTGTTAATTAACACCATGCCTGTCTAATCTAATGACTTCATCACCAAATTTCACACACAAGTCACAGAATACCACAGAATACCATTCGCAATGTCATGTGAAGGATGCACGCATGCGCATGCACGCTGTTCCCCATCTTTGTCATTTGTTCTGAAAATCGGTCTGTCACTAATTGTTCTGTTTGTGTTTCTGTCTTTATCTCTATTTGCACACATGCATGTCCTCGTCTTTCAGAAGGAAATGTTTAACACTCACAGCTACCTTTCCCTCTTCTATTGTCTTTCCCTTTCAATTCCCTCTCACACTCGGTCTTCCACTGTGGTGGTGTTGGCAGATCACTATCCATTGGCTAGACTGCAGAAGCTGCCTAAGGAAAGACACCTTTGTACATAGAGCCAAGATCAGAGGCAACAGTGAGAGTGCAGGCTACAGTGGAAATACTCGCTCTCGCTCTCTCTCGCTCTCTCTCGCTCGCTCGCTCTCTCTCGCTCTCTCTCGCTCTCTCTCGCTCTCTCTTGCTTTCTCTCTCACACACACACCTTGGAGCAATTATCTATGTTCAATACCCACACACAATTATTGTCTTCACTCAAGGTACTAGGTGGTGGACTTCTTATCCTACAGCAGCTAAACTTCGGTTGCGGTGTCATTGAGAGCAAGGCATTCAAACACTAATGAGGATCTCATGAAACAAATCTGGAGGGATGTTTTTCCGTTTTTTTTGCTGCAGCATGCGCACACATACAGACACACACTCCACTCAAAAAACACGCTTTTGAACTGTGAAAGTATCTACGGTTGGTATAAGTCCCTGAGGGCTGGCTCACCTGTTTCTGTTTTTCTGGAAAGCTGAAGCAAAAAATAATCTCCCCTTTTACTACTTTCCCCCCCTCCTAATGTGCCATTGTGATATATTAAGACTCAGCAGCATTATTGTGGCAACTATGTGCTATGTGACACTGCTGCTGATTGAACCCAATAGATCATGATGGCTTACAAATGGAAGGTATATAACCTGAAATAGTTCACCCGAAATAGTTTCATTAACAGTAAAATACCATTAAAAAAAACGAATGAAATTCTGTCTATTTTTTTCTGTCACAAACTATATCACATCATAATACCATATGTAAAAATGTATTTTCTCTTTAGACATTTTAAATTTTCTCAGGCCTAATCAATAAAAAGAATTGTGGCTCTAACAACAGGCCTCTCTTGCCACAATCAATGTTGATGTGAATGAAAAAGACTGTCAAAAATAGTCTGAACAAAAGTCAGGAAATAAGAAAAAGACATGACAGACGTTTGCCAGGAAACACATGGATGAAGACCAAAATCACTGGAACAATATGCTCTGGACAGACCAAAGGTCAAAGGTGGAGATGTTTGGCCATAATGTCAGATTAGATGTTTGGCAAAAACAAAATGCTGGCATGCATAGAATCAATGCCCAGACAACCTGCCATCATCAAGTCAACCATAAATTCCAACGTCATTCCAAAGAGAATTCTTGAGGAGAATGTGAATCTGTCAAAAGGCTGAAGCTGAAATGAAGATTAATCTTCAAACCAAAAAATAGACACAAGCAAAGAAACAAAAGAACGTCTTAAAAAGAACAATGGAATGGAATGAACAAGACTAGGGATGGGTAATCATTTGATTAATATCATTATTAGAGGTTTTTAAGTAATTCAGTATTAAAAACAATGTTATTTTTGACATTGCAATTGCTAATTCTGCGAATAATTTACGCGGAATGAGAAAGGATATTTTATTTGGGACATACTTATAATGCAGACCATTGGCAGACATTCTGTAAATTGAATCTAAAATCTTAAACAGACATAAAATTCCAAGATTTTAATAAATTTTCCGGGGGCCTGTTATACAAATAGTGGCCAAAAATAACCAATCTTCAAGTACATTTCTTTGGGGTGGGATCACACATTTTCTGTGGCTTAGTTGAATAATTATGCATACCTCATGACTTATAGTTTGTGAAAGCACCCTCCATAAACCTAGATTTAGCCAATTTTCCAACTCTCCTTTATTATAGGATGACTTCCAGTCTATGTTTTGTTTTTTGGTTTGTTTTTTATTACCTCAGTAACAAAACCTGTAATTGATCGGATTAAATGAACAATTATTGTTGTTAACAAGGAAGATCAATACGTTTCTTATTTTAAAATGTATTTTACTCTATACGTACATTATATCTGCAACTCAATGAAAAAAATTAACCATCTGTAAAACTAAAAACAGTATATGCTATTCCAAAGGTTCCAAAAAATCAACATACCCCAAAAATTATTCCATAAACAGTTTAAACATCTTGGGATTTGGTTAGATGAAAATCTGTCTTAAAAAAATAAATAAACAGTTTATAAAGATAAAAAAAATATTTTAAAGACACAATTTAGCTGCATATATATCTTGTGGCATAACATTATTGTAAACAAGAACTGGTTCTCAGTTGATTTGTCTGTACCAATAATTGTAAAATATCTTTATGGTTATCAATTCATTTTGTAGTAAAACAATATTTTCGCAGAGCACCAATTCATTGTTAGCTGATCAGACAATCTAAACTCCACACACCCTTACAGTGCTACATTTCTCTTACCCGCCATCAAAGATGCGCACACGGGGAGGACCGCTCTGTTTGGAGGAGGGCCCTCGCTCCTCTTTCTTCCCCTTCTTCTTGTCTTCCTTCTCAGGCTGCTGTGGTGGCTCCTTCACTTCGATGGGGGTGCTGGGTGGGGTAGCATGTATCTACACTCAAAGACAGACACAAACAAATTCCCCAGTACCTGATATCTTAATTTTCAGTGATGATACCGTACTGTACAGTGGACAAGCATTCATGGTAGTAATGTATCATCTAAAAAAAATCTTTAATAAATAAAACAAATTATAAATAAGTGATTTTGGTAGATTTCTGATGTAAATGGCCTATGCCAAATTCTTCTACATATTGATTATTTCGTTGCGGTTATATTTACCTCTGAAACACAAGGCTTTCGGCTGCTGGCAGGAACCACCTTGCCCGTGGCTGGAGTTGGAGCCGTGGCCATTGTGTAGGTCTCAGAGCTGTGCTTTTGCTTGGAGCTCAGCAGGGACAAAGCCAGCTTGGTGGACAAGCCTGGCAGGTTGGGGTTGTGCACGCTAACACTCCAAGAGGAGTAAACAGAGATCTCTCTTTGAGCAGAGGGGTTAGGCTTCACATAATTTAAGTAGCACCAGCTGACTGACGTGGCGGTGTGGAGGCTGGGGTAAGTGGGGGTTCTAGCTCGCTCTGAACATTGGGTTGGTTGGGGAGCCCACACTCCCTGGGTATCCTCCACCTCCTCTTCTTTCTTAGGTTCAGCCTTTCCTTGCAACTCTCTTTTGTCCTGTTGCCCCTCAAGGTCCTGTCCTTCCTCCTCAACTTTCACAGTTACTACGCCTAACTCTGCCTTTTTCGTCTCTGGCTCCACCACTCCTTCCAGTTTTCTCCCGGTACCCTGAATTTCCTCTCCCTCTCCTCTCTTCTCTTCCACATACGCTTCCTCCTTTACTCGTTTTTGCTGGCGTTTTGCTTCTGTGCTGAGCTCCAGACTGGCTGCAGGGGAGAGCATGCGTTTGCTCCCCCCTGCCCCTCCGTAAGCCTCAGTAGACCCACAGCCCAGTTCCAGGGGCAGTGTCAGGGGCAGGTAACTCTTGAAATCCTGGGTGGGGATCTTCAGGTAAGATCTCTGCAGCTTGTCCTGCTCTAGCTGGCCCATGATTACCATGGCTGTGCAGCAGATAGGCTCTTGGGAGCGGGCCGATGCCAGAATTCCAGAGAGAGTGGTGTACAGCGCACTGGTATAGGAGGGCATGTTTGTCTGGAGGCGCACCGGCACCACCAGCGACATGACTGGCGTCAGCTGTGATACACATGTTGCAATAATGGGCCGCGGATAGTGACTGGGAAGGGTAGCTAATGACAGAGGAGATGGGACAGGGAGCACCACGTTTGAAGGCCTCGTGGGCTGTGAGGGGACTTGGATGGTGAGCCCAGGGGACACAGGGAGGTACACAGCTTGGCCAGGCCCGGTGGGAAACTGCAGAGTTGAGAATGGATGGAGGGGGAGATCTAGATGTTCTGTCATGTGAAGATGCCCTGGGTGTGCAGGTATGGACGTAGGGGAAGGGTGTGTTTGTAAGAAAGCTCTATGGAAGATGTGGGTGGAAAGTACATCTGAGATGGCAGTGGTGACTGGTAGGAGCTGCGCAATCGGCCCTGGAGGGAACCGATATTTACTAGTTGGTCGCATGGGGACAATCTGAGGCTGGTGGAACAACTCTAAGGTCTTCCCTAGGCCCTCCAGACTGAGTCTGGAGGTGCTAGCTTCACCAAGCTGGAGGGCAAGGTGGCTGGTGTAGGAAGGTCCAGCCTTGGGGCTCCCTGGTTGGCCTGATTGGCTGGCTGTGAACCCTTCTTCCAGTTCAGGCTCACCCAAGGTGGCATGCTTCACCAGCAGGCATTTCCTTCTCTCCCTCCAGGCTGACACAGACTGCTGCGGAGAAAGGGACCCGTAGTCAAAGGACTTGCTCCTGGTCTCTACAACTGGTGGTGTCTGCTGGGGACTGGCAGGCGCCTGCTCCGAGGCTGATCGCCGCATTTCTCTTTGGGATTGGTTGTGTCGGCCTGAGGGCACAGTCAACATGTGGGAGACATGGGTGCTGCTGGAGCCCCAGAGGGAAGGCTCATCAGCTTTCCCCACTGTGTCTTCAAAGAAGGCAGAGTGGCTAGAAGTGTGGGAGATGTTGCTCTCCTGACTGGGGCTTCGGGGACACAGCGATACAGACTCAAAGCTAGACTCGCCAGAGGACTGTGCAGCAGCCTCAGCTAGACGAAGACGCTTCTTTTTTGGTGGCAACTTCTCAGCTGGGAGCTGAGCCATACTCTGGCTGCGCTGTGGCCACTGAAACTCCTCTACAACTCTCTCTGGCTCTTTGGAGAAAAATACTGGAGGCGACACTGACACCATGTCAGTATCAGGCTCCACTGTCACAAGGATCTCTGGCACTTGTATGTTGGGCTGGCGGACAAGGCGAGACATGGAAGGCGATGACTTTGGCTGTGGCTGCGGTTGCCGTGTTTGGTCGCACTCTCGAAACTCTCTACAGTCTTGGTTCTCCATGGATATGCACTCATGCTTCTCAAAGGAGCTGGTGTGTTGAATGACAGAGATGCCCTTCCTGTCCTGCTGCGTTGACTCAGCCTGTGAAGGAGCACCTGAGGAAGCCCTGCTCTGCTCCTCCAGGCTTGGTGGTGCAGTGGAGGATGCAGGGCTAAGGCTGACAACAGCTACAGGCCCGGGGCTGGGAGGATCCTCCTCCAGACTCTCCTCTTTCCTTCTCTTCCTCACTGCCATGGCCAGCGCCCGGAAATTATAGTGCATCATCTGTGGGCGACCATCCTTGCATGCTCCGCCCACCTCTCCTCTCTCTTGCTCCTCTATAGGCTGGCCTGTGCAAAGTCCTCTGTGGGCCTCGTATGTTTCCCTGTGCTCGAAGAATACTCTGCAGGCCTCACACCCAAAGAGCTTTGAACCCTTTTGTTGCTGCTGCTTCTTAGTTACGTCACTTTCTGTGGCTGCAGAAGAGGAACCAGCCTTGTCCGGTAAGAGCTCAGCCCCCAGGGGCACTTCTATGGCAGGCTGGCGCCTCAGCATACGGTGCTGACCACCCACCCTCATCTCAGCAACCACAGCCTGCTGTTCGTCAAATGACTGGCTCAGGCGACGAACTCCGCTGGGAGAGGAGGTAATAGAGCTGCTGGTTGAGGGGTCCCCCTGGCCCGCTGTTGCAGGCATCGAATGGCTTCTTAGCAGGGGCAATGGGGAAGAAGACTCCTGGACCATTAATGGGTCAAAATCTTGGGCATGGGGACGGAATGATTGGCTTGCCATACCACTGGGGCCAGGGCTATCTCCCTTAGCCTCAAATACATAGGGGTCTTTGGGGGAAGAGAACTTAGGCGACTCCAGACTACTCTTCCTGGAGAGTGAGGAGCGCCTGGGCTTGACACTGTCAATCTCACTTGTGTCCACTACTGCCTCGTTAATGGTAATGAGCTTGGTGATGTGCTCAATGACCTGAGTCTTGGGTACACTAAAGGGCATGTTAGTCTTTTCCTCCACCCCTGATGAAGAGTGGGCATGCTGCTGATGGGGAACTCGCTGCTGTCCTCCCAGTCGCCCGTACTTGCCCAGGATGATTTCGGCATAGGATTTGGCGTTGGCAGTGGGAGGGCTCACCTGCGAGTCAGCTCTGCTCATCTCAGCGCTCCCCGAACTGGAAAAATAGCCAGACTCTTGGCTGCCCTTGCTGCCTGGTCCCAGCGAGGAAGAGGAAGCACTAGTGGACAGAGTGTTGTCTCTGCCGACCACGGGGCCACGGTTTCTCTCACTCAGCCTCATGGCCAGCCTCTGCTTCACGGCCTGGGAGTCATCAAGCCTCTCGCCCTCCTCTGGCCCTGATGTTTCCACATTGCTGCTGCTCTTTTGTTTTCTGAGCCTCTCTTTGCTGTCTTTACCAGTCTCCTCCTCAGATTCTGTGCTCTCCCTCTCTGTGGGCTCCTCAGGCTCCTCACCTAGGACACCCCCCTCGGGTCCACTCAGGCTGAGCTTGTCCCGGCTCGACACTAGACCTGCTTTGATGCGGTGGGCATGGGACTTGCGGTGCTTGTACAGGTTACTTTTGGTCTTAAAGGAGAAGCCGCAGGGGGCGCAGGGGTAAGGCCTCTCTCCAGTGTGGGAGCGGATGTGTTTCTGGAGAACGCTGGGTTTGGCGCAAGGACGGCCGCAGTATGTGCACACATACTTCCCTGTTTTCTGGGGCTTCCTATCTCCTCTTTTTGACAAGCCACACTCTGGGGCCTCCTGGCTTGACTGGGACAGGACGCCCTGAGTGTTGTAACCTAGGGTAGAGGAGGACGGTATAGATATGGAGGAGGAGGAGCTGACTCCTGAGGGACCTGGGGTTTCTGTCGAGAGCTGCAAGACTGTTGCCGGAGCCTTGTGTTGATGCTGGGACTTAAGGAGCAGGTCGCTGCGTTTGGGCTGGCGATGGTGCAGGCGGCCCAGGGCACCATGGACCGGGCGGGGATTGGATGGTGGCTGCTGTAGCGGAGATTGACGGGATCCTGTAGGGGGCTCGGCACCCCCAGCTGACAGAGGCTGCTCATGCCTTTCAGACCTCTTCCCATCAGCAGGACAGCTGGGCTCTGTCTCCATAGAATGGTGAGCAGGCCTCACGTAAACACAGGAAATGCCTCTGGGAGCAAAGTGTCACACAGCCGCATGGGTCTAGATATAGGGTTGCAAGGATGCCCAGTGTGAGGGAACATTGAGAGGGGCATCCGTTTACGACAAAAATTACAATTGAGTACCTTTCTGGTGAGCGGGCCAAAAGTCATTCAAAAGAACTAAATAAGACATCATTAAAACGTGATGCCAAGCAGCATTGAGGATGCAGGTAAAACTAGATCATCTCTCAGCAAGAAGTTACTATGTTCCCATCTGGCCATTGTCTGTTGCTGTGGACTGAGAGCTAGAGGAGGGTTTGGCCTGGCATTCTATAGCACTGACAGTTTCGTTCAGCTGAGTGGTAAACTCCTTGTTCCTCTTGGGTTATCACTGGTCAGTCTAGCACCACACTGAATCTGCAAGGGGGGGGGGCAGTGGTAAGTCACAGACCCGGGTCAAACAAATGCATTTGTTTCATTATCATTTTATGTTGATTATATCATATGAACAACAGTCTGTTTGTTTGTTTGTTGAATATTATGGAATTCAGGACATGTCAAAGTCAAAATACTGTGATAAAACACTATATTTTATGTATGGACTCAAAAAATTTAACATATTACTTTGCAATCACATCACATTGAAATTGCTGCAACATTTCATGCCCTGACACATTTCCTTAGTGCTAAGAGCATTGCACGTGTTAAATGTTCAACTGACCACATTTGCTCTTGAATCCCTTTATGCCAAAAGATGTCAGTGAACTTAAAGACTTATTCAGATACTATTGTCTATTGCAATCAATATTGTTGGACTAGCTCTACTAAATTACCAATTTAAATACTTGCCGATTAGTTGACATGTTAAATCAGGTGTGCAAATTCTGAAATGGATCAAATACATGGAATGGTTGGGGTTCCCAGAGGAAAGGTTTGAGAACAACTGCTATTAAATCCCTAATTTGCAATAAATCTTCAATGTATTAAAACAATTATGTAAAACTTAAACAAAAGCTTAACAAAAAGGCACACCTGCACACACTCCTTTGAACTTCACTGGACATTGGCTTATACAGCGGGCGTATTCAACACATCACCATTTTTCTTACTAAATATATTTCCAAATGTGCGATTGACATGAAATTTTCACCAGATGTTGGTAACAACCCAAGTAATCAATACATACAAAGAAACCAAAACAAATAAGAAATTAAGTTATGTGTAATTATGTAATCAAATGATAATCAAAATTCTATCAGTAAATAAAAAGCAATCTTGTCAGTACAAATTAATATCAGCTGGTTCAGTCCCAACTGATGGCCTACAAAAAGGTATTTACTGAGAAATGGTGATGTGTTTAATACTTATTTCACCCGCTGTATGCTAAGAAATGTAATATCTCCTTGTTCCATTAAGAGCTAAGACAGTGAGCGTAAAAACAAGTTTGAGAACAGCAAATGTGAATCTCTGACTCTAAAATCATATGTCCATTCAGAGGATGGTCTCAAGGAAACCCCATTGCTCTGAGAAGGCTGGGTCAAGATCTGCATTTTGTGGTGCACTGCCACACACAGCCACTATTCAACAGCATGGCATGGATGTGAGGAGAGGTGCAGTAATTATAGTAAAGAAGAATGCAGGATAAGGGAGGTCAAATCACCAGACCTGCCATTTTTTTATAAGGACATATCCACTGACATACTTTCTACTTTATGAGAAACCCAGAGCTGTGCACAGAATTATTGTACTGCAGCCAATGAAAGCACATTCTGGGAGCAGCCAGAGCCAATCAAAACATTTTCACTTAGCTGAAGTAGCCTACCGCTGACAGTCTCTGCTGAGGCCCTTCCACTGACATTCATCATCATCATCATCACCATCATCATCAAACCACAACTACACATAATAGCTTACCCGGTCTGTTCAAGTCTATAGAGTTCATTGGCTTTGAAATGGTTTGTCCTGTCCTCCCTACTCAACTCTATATAATGCCATCTCCAACATCTCTGGTGCTCATCACAACAGAGCCAGACACTGTAGACCACTCAATACAGCAGGCAACATTATATAACACATGTAAATGTAAATTATCAAAATATAGGGAAGATTCCACGCAAAGGTCATATTGAGCACCAACAAAGAAAATTAGGAGTTTCACAATAAAACCCCTCTCTTTATCTATGAGGTCTATACTTAGGTGTGCAGACTATTTAACCACTTATGTAGGACACTGAACAAAATATGGCTAATATATTGTAGCTATTATAGTGTATTCAATAAAGCATTTCAGTTAATTATATTTATTGGATTTTACAAATGTCTCAGAGAGTAAATATTTTGTGTCAGTTATGTAGATTTGAGGGTTAAAAAAGTCTTATAGACTCCCCACCACATTTCTTAATATTTTGACATTTGTGTTCTAATTAGGATTATCTGTATGAAAATATTATGAAACACACGCCACACATGGTACTGGCAATATTATTATTAGACACAAATGTGTTTTCTGCCATTTGTGAATAGTCAAGGAGGGATTCTTTTGAGACTAAGCCCTACACATTTATGCTTATAATTTCAGTCTCCCTAAAAAGCGAGCACATAACATGATTCTAAACACAGCTTAATTTCTCAGAGAGACAGACACAGACAAACAGCAAGAGAGAGGTGATTCTATGCAGTAATTCACAGTTCCAACAGCTGGCTAAACAGGCCAATATTAGAAGATGTGTGTATTTAACTCCATGTCAGAGTTATCTGATAGTTAGTGTGGGTGAACTGCAACTACGATGTCACATTCAACCTGATTTCAAAAAACAAAAAAAACTACAGATTTGAGCACAAAGAATAGTTTGTATTAACAGATGATAGTTTTCTTATCTAGCAAAACACTAGTATAGCTGACTGCAGCTGAGGTGCCAGCAAAGCAGGCGATGATGACAAGTATTTTTTAAATAATGAGCTCAGCTTTCACTGTTTCTCCCTCTCCCTATGTTCCTGAAAAACACTGCTGACTTCATTACACTGGAAAATAAAACAGACCAGATCACTTCCTTTTAGAAGTGAATTGACAGATAATTGGCCCTCATTCTATGTTCCCCCACATTTGCTGAAGGATGATTTTCCATTTACCCCACTTCTCCTTAAAGACAAACCATGTTTTCTACCATCAGCAGTGCAATACTCTGTCATGGGCTGTCTAGCTATGGTGTTAGCCTCTGGGATTTAATTGGTAGAAAAAGTGATCGGTTTCATACTGTAGTCATGTACCAAATTTGTCTCTTCATGCTCAATTCTCAGGACACTGGGACGTGAGTGAGAAAATAACAGTGAGAACACCACAGGAGTGAGAGACTAAGAAAGAGAAAATCATGAGTGGGAGAGACAGGAAAAGACAGGTAGAGTGGGAAGAGAGTTAAGAGAAAAAATATGCTGCACTAAAGCCATAGCGCGTGGGAGGACAATATATTCTGTATATAAAAAGACTAGAGTGGAAGAGCACAGAGAGAGAAAAGAGAAAGAGTAAAGACAGAACACAAAAAAGAGTGAAAGAAAGAAATGTTTTCATCCAAAATTGTAAAATATGTTGAAGCAGATCATATGATGCCATCAGAGTGTAAGGGCCCTAATGATCTCTGGCATAGTATTGATGGAGCCTTTAAACAAGGCAAGTAGGCAGCTTTAGGGTGGGGGGAGCACCCTCTGAATTATGCAGCCGATGCAGTCTAGACTCCAGCTCATAGCAAGGAAACACACACGACAGGCTTTGCCCAGAGACTACAGTCAGTGAGCAAGCACATAGTCATCACTTACGCAATGACACACATTTCATTTGCACAGGCTAATACACATTTGACATTTTCACAGAAGTTCTAATCCAAAATAATTTACAGTAATTGGTGCAAATACAGTGGAGGAAAAAACAATTTGCTCTACTGCTGATTTTGTACGTTCGCCCACTGACAAAGAAATTATTAGTCTATAATTTTAATGGTAGGTTTATTTGAACAGTGAGAGACATAAAAACAACAAAAAACTCCAGACGCATTTCAAATAAGGTATACATTAATTTGCAAGTATTTGATCCCCTATCAATCAACAGGATTTCTGTCTCTCAGGTGTCTTTTATTCAGGTAACGAGCTGAGATTAGGAGCACTCTCTTAACACTAGAAGCTCCGAGCCATTGTTAACCCCCTAAAACACAGTTTGGGCAAAATTTGCCCATGACACTACAGACAGGGATGCATTTACTAACACTTAATGGTCGCTTGATGGCGCTTCTTGTACGGATCCAAAGTCAAGGCCGAAACTTTTGAGTGTCTGTTTTATCTTGTGTCAAAGTGTTTTGATTCAGTGTTGCTCCGTTTTCGAGGTAACAGTGTAACAATAGCAGTAACTACAATGTGTTAAGACGCCGGTCTTGCTTGGTTTTATATGATATAATATTGTGGTCAACATTGCAGTTTGAAAATATTGGTGGAATAATACAAATAGCAAGGAAGAAAATATAAAGTCAAAATGACTTTGGCAACTGAACTGGTGATGTCAAGGAGATTGTCTTGCGCCTTCACCTTACTATGGCCATGTTCATGTTACGTTTTAAATTTCACAATAAATCCACCAGCTCACAAAACCCAAATATCACTAAATAAAACAAGTGAAATTTAAAAGAACAAAGTAAGAACATCATACATGTTCCACGAATTGAAAAACAAACTTAAAAAACAGGGAATAAAAGTTGGAGGCAATAACGCATAATATAAGATATAGAGCCTAACCTTCATTTTCAATCAGCTCCCTACTACACAATATGCAGGACTAGGAGGAGATATTAAAATTACAATGTTTGAAACATTCATGTAAAATCACCTGATATGAAAATGAGCAATCGAATGGGTGTGCGCAATCAGTGGATACTCTAATAGGTTAGTCTTAGGGACTTGCATTAAGGTGCTCAAGGTTTCTTTGTTTCAATTAGTAAAGAATGCACCCACCCCCCACCTATAGACCGCATCGTGAATCAATAGATTTGGTCTCAAGTCAAATCGCTAACAAGTCTGGCAGAGCTCACAAGTTTTGTTCCCTGAACATTAAACGCTGAATTTAAATCTCCTTTTCGCAGACGCATAACAATATTGTTATGCGTCTGCAAAAGGGCAGCCAGCCTACTTTCATCTTTCCATAAATAGCGTTGTGCGTTCAACATGTATTTTGTTGGCGGCTACCCAGAATTGGATGCCAAATGTGTCCGGTTTATTGGACATGTATTGTGTAAAGCGACACCGCAAGGGAAAAGTTGTTCATCTAATACAGTTATGTTCTCACTGCACTGTTTTTCACGAACTTATTGAATACCTCCAATATCATCGCAAATGTATCAGTCACAATGCAGGCAGTGCTTGTGGTTTTGTCATCAAAGCGCAGATAGAGCATGATATCTCCAAGTTTTTTGAGTAATCAAGAGTAATTTGAGAGTCAAATAAAATAAAAAGTTGTTTTCTACATACAACTACTAGATTACTTCAATATGCATGGCACTGAATCATAACACAAAAATAATCTTGTACACTCAACTATTACAAATCGCCCATCAATAAAAAATTCATGCATGGTTAAAATGTATCAATATCAACCGTAAAATGTATCGGATCAAACTGACTTTAGAACATTTGACTGCAAAACCTTATAAAATTCTAAACATCTGGGAGAATATGTTTGATGTTCCACTTCCATGGCATCAAGTGTATGGTGTATATAAGACAACATTTGATGTGTCATTACAGTTTTAACAATATAAGTTGTTATTTAAAATTCTGGCAACAAAGAAGATGCTCAGCATATGGGGGATTGAGCAATCTACATAAATCTGTGTAGATACTGTCAGGAAGAAACAGAAACAGTGGAGCATCTCTTTTGGTACTGTCCAATAGCTGTTAACTTCTGGAACCAAGTTCACGAATGGCTGATGTGTCATGTTATCAACTTAGAAATGAATATACAGAAAGTGTTGCTAGGTGATCTGAGAGGCAATGCACATTCAATGGAAAACAATATTCTGCTTCATACCCTGGAGAATGTCTGGGCATGGCGGTGTGGCAGGCCAAATGATTATTGACTCGAGTGACAAAAAAAAAAAGAAAAGAGCATGGGTCCTTTTCCACTTTCAGGTGGGGGGCAAGTGAGAGAAAGCAGCCCAGGTGTAGTGCTCTGACTGGAAATGTCAGCAATGGGGTGATTATTGGTTCAACTGCCATAGTCTAATTGGACTATGACAACTAAATGTAAACAGCATATCTGATGTCACAAAGCATTATAATGAGAGCACAGAAATCACCAGTGCATTTTTGCGACAGATGCCGTCAAAGTCATTCCTCAACCGATTAGCTTATGCAATTAGAATCACTGAACATTTTTACGTGAAACAAAGAGATCACCATGAAAGTAAATACGCTTGTTCTCGAGAATAATAATTCTCAACAACCTTCATTACCCAAATCTTACCATCTGAGTAAGTAAGCATTTAAATGAATTGGGTTATATTTCTATACACAGCATTAAAAATGGCACTGCGCCACTTGGAGTATGACCCAGACTCTTAAGGCGAGTCTGACTGCAAGTCTGGATATGAGACTGGAGATTTCTACTTTCACTCAGAAGATGACTCCAGCGATAAGGCATGTCAAGTGCCATTGGCTTCTAGTCGCCCCTTGGTATGGCAAAAGACCATGAAAATGAATCTCAACTGAGCCAAGTTGCTCTTTCGATTACACTGCAACTAAATAAAACATCTGAAATTAGAGACAAACTATCACCATATTTATACAAAATTAAAATTGTACTTCATTATACTACATTCTCCTTCATTCTTATATTTCAATTGAAATTGTATAATAAAAAATATGATGTTTATAATAATCACAAATATTTGTACAATTACAGACCTCTACATGCTTTGTAAGTAGGAAAACCTGCAAAATCGGCAGTGTATCAAATACTTGTTCTCCCCACTGTATTTGCTTAAGGGCACAAACAGACCTTCAACATTTTTTAAACCCTGTCAACTCGGGGATTCGAATCAGGACCTTTCATTTTGAGGCCCATGCCTATTGACCACTAAGCTATCAGCCACCCTACATATTCATAATTCAATAAAGTATTCACTGTCTATGCTTTGCTGTATTCAGGCAGTCAAAAATCCATTCTGACAGAATTAGTTAACAAAAGACTTTTGAGTGATTCTTTAGTGGTTCTTGTTCCTCTCAAAGTTTCTTTCTGCTGTATCACAAAGGCTTTTTATTCTCACAATCCCATGCCTAAATTAAAGATGGACCTGGGAAAAAACAGAAAGATGGCAGCTTATAAACTAAGGAACTATTCATCATCAAATTAGATATTTGGTAAATACCTAATTAATCTGCCGACCCTGCTAGTAAGAATATTCTCTCACTTAATAATAAACCAAAGGGCATACCTCGTTTCTGTTTGAAAATTTATAACGGTGGTACTTTACACACAAAGCTGACCTTTAATGTTGGTGATGTTTAATAAACACTAAAAACATATTGATGTGGGAACATCCAGGTGGCAATTATTCCACTGTAGATGACAATCCTATTGGGTGCTGATGTACAGTAAATTAAGCCACTGATGAGTCAGCAGTACTCTCTGTTCTAGTGAAAAGTACCTTTGATATGGAGCTAAACTACAAAACCATGAAGCTGTTAGCATGAGGAAATGAAATAACTAATCCTTTAACGTATAGTGTCAGGTGCGTCAGTACAGGAACCAAAACAAATGAAGTGCTATGCTCGAATATTCAGAAAGGTTTTCATATAAAAATGCACAGAGACTACAAACAAAGAGGCAATCTGCAGTCATTTTTTTTTATATCTTTCCATGGCTGGTAATGAGGGATACAAATATAACTTAAACATTAAATTAGCTTGTGTCTGTAGAAAACATTAAACCTCTTAAATGCTTTCCTCTGCATGATGCTGCCGGTTGACTGGGTTCCCATGGTAACAGGTCGACTCAGAGCTACGGCAGATGGAAAGAAAGCTGGATGGCTAAATTTATCACCCAGCATCCTTTTTGAGTACAGGCAAACACTGCTAGGAGGAAGTGGTTGAACAGCCTGACCTCCACACGCATGCAGAACTCTCCCTGACCCCGGAGCTTCGTGATTGCTGCAAGTAGCAAGCAGCCTACAGATAAAGGGCCGTCTTTCCTCATAAAACAGTCCAAATCACCTTTAAGGCACAATTAACTAGCAACTTGTAGCCATTGTTTTAGTCTGTAGAACATACAGAAGCTCAAATCAAGGGAATAGTGTTTTCTGATTGATTGCTCACTTTTGTTTGTACATTTTTGAAACACAGACCAAAACTGGTATAGCGTTGAAAGTTATACACACCAATACAGCATCGGTATGATTCCAGCCAACTGCTATCATTCCGCTTTCTCTTCTCTATCACCAATAAAGCATTAAATGACCCCATGAACCTAAGACTGTAATGGTAACCAGATCTTTAACCAAAAGACAAAACCACCAAAATGAGTTTTAGTTGAAACATACTAAAATAACCCTTTGAGGACAGGAGCTCACAAAACCAGATTGCAGATAGCATGTAAAACCAATAAGTCCTGGAATTATATAGAATCACTACCACTGTGGATAGTAGTAGGTGCTGTAAACACTCACAGAAGGAATTTACTTTAACAAAATGCGGAGTTCACTTTGATTAAACACGATCCCACTGAACTGCAGGTCAATTGTGCCTCCTTCATCAAACAAAAGCAGCACACAGACATCTAGACCACATGAACTGGACACACCAGGATTGGACAGCAATGTATGAGGGGATAGGATGAAGGTCCGGTGAGAAACTTTATGAATGGGCCAAAGCTCTATGAGAAGTGAGGCTTTGTATTTCCAAAGGATCCAATTTGATCTAGTATGACCATGTCCATCTAGTCTGTCTGAGATGTCTATAACACGTTCTGTGCTTTTTGACAAGTAAAAGAAAACAAAAAGTCCATCCACAACACAAAGTCTGTATAACTGGAAAAGATTTGACCCAAAACACACAACATCCCTCCATCCACCATTAACCCATGAAAAGAAGTTGGAATGTACTGGAGGCTGTGTTTTTTAGCAATGTCATTTAAAGGGAAAAGTCACTCATTTAATTATGAAAATTGGTATATCACTCAAAAACAGAGTCACACAAGCCAAATCCTAGTAGAAACCTAGTGAAAGTCTATCTTATACCAGCCACTGGGAGTGAAATTTATCTTTTAGCAGGACAATAACCAAAAACACAAGGGTCAACTTAGTTGCTTAAAGTCGCTTCAAATTCTGCAGTAAGTATTTCTGTCTAGCCATTATCCCAAACCTTTTTACCATGGGTTGAACAGAATTATGGTCAGGTATCGAACAGTCCATGTATGCAAACATCTTACAAACATACACAAGAAGACTCTTAGCTGTTATTGCCACCTAAGGTGTTTATCAATATTGCAAATTCCATCCTGCACTTATCTCCTTGCTTTACTTCAGCAACTCCCGGCAATGTTGGAGATTGAGATGTGTCTTCCAAAGCATACATATTTTCACAGTAAATCACACAGTAATTCACTTGGTAAAGGCCAGGCACCAGAAACTGATCACTTTCGCAACATGACAATGGTAAAAACATATACAGTCATGGGTGATTTTAAATAACATTTTGGGAGGTCCTCTGGGAGGACTATATTATACTATATTTTCAAATATAGTATAGTAAAATCTGTGTTCTAAATTACAAAAATGTCCATTCTATAGATATAACAGAGTGGCTGTGGGAATTCACTTACTGCATATTTTGGCTAGTTTAAATGGCTTACTATTAAGATATGTGGCTGGCTACTGAAAAATATAAATCTTTAAAGTATTAAATACTGAGATATGCAGCTAGCAATTTACTGCTAACTCTTTTTACACATGGGTAATTGCTGTAAATCTGTCAATAACTATTGGCATCATTCATAGAACCAGATTTAGTGGAAAAATGAATTCTTACTTCCGCTAGTTAACTTTTTGCCACAATTAGTTACTGCGAAGGTATAGCCAACACATCATGTAAAAAACACCTGCGTTACATCCCTTTCCATGAACAGGGTAGTGTATCTCATACACTTGCAGCTTAGTCTATATTAATGTTTGTTAACAAACATTTGAACCAAAAATATTAAAAAAAAAGATTTCCAAAAATCTCAAATTCT
Organism: Novumbra hubbsi; assembly: GCA_016801125.1. Lineage (NCBI taxonomy): Eukaryota > Metazoa > Chordata > Actinopteri > Esociformes > Umbridae > Novumbra > Novumbra hubbsi. The sequence continues at coordinate 34,378 of JACXGK010001612.1, read as the reverse complement.
TAAAAAAGAAGTTAGGTGGAGAAAAACGGTTGCGTTTAGAGGTGATTTGATTTGTGTCACAACTACAGAGTGAAACTCTGATGCTGCCAAAAGTAGGGTTAAATGGATGAAAAAGCACCTCAACAGCTACCAGTCTACAATCTGACAATAAGAAGTGTATCCGCCCGCACCATCTGCTGTAAACTAAACTAACAAGGGCTAAATGGAAGGAAACCCAACTGCTCAAAGAAACAAAGAAAGACTAAACATTTTCCTGCGGTCTAATAAAACCAAATTAGAGCTCTATGGCAAAGCAGACCAGCACTATGTTCACAGATATCCAAAGAAGCACCAGAGGAGTAAATTCCTTCCTGGAATATTCAACCTGGTGTCCAGAATAGGTCTCCATCAAAGGGTGTGGGTTTTCAAGCAGAACAACAACCCCAAACACCACAAAAAGCATCTATAATTGTTAAATAAGAAAGTGGATTTTGTGAATAGACAAATACATCAGGAAAATAGTTATGCATAAATAATGCCCAATGTAAAAACTGGTAAACTTCCCCTTTAAACACTCCCATTCAGCTGCACTCAACCCTAAGAAAGAACAAGAACTCAGGTAACTGCTACACTCACATCCCGTATGTAACACTACAGCATACACAATCAGGAGTGAGTAACAAAATCGGAACACCAACTCATTTAGAGAAGGCTATTTTATTCACAAAGGCATAATTCTTATGGTATGACTGCAAATTACATCATACATAGTTACGAAGACTATGAATCCCTACCAATAGACTAATGACACTATGTATGAGAGAAAGGTAATTACAGAAATGAAAAGAGAAAGGTGCTGAGGGATAATGAAGGAGAACAGATTGACAGGAAAATAACAGACAATGAATGAGGGATGATGTAGAGTTGTTTACCTGTGAGAGATATGTCTGGTGATATCCTCCATAGAAGCTGCAGATCCACTGTGAGACATGTGGGGAGAGCAAGCGGATAAGAGTGTTTGAGTGGGTGTGTTTCTTTAGATAGGGAGGGGGTGAGGTGAAAAGTGAAAAGAGTGATGAAGAGAAAGAGTAAACAAGGGTTAGCCCTCTGATGGTAAGGCACAAGGAAAGCACACTTAAATAGCCAACAGAGAACAAGGAGGGACCTATAAAGTTGCAACTGTAGAATAACTACCGTTGTTGTATTCATTATCACGATCATCGTCAACATCATCCTTATCATCCTCATCATCCCCACCATTATATAGAGCAGAACACCTGAGGAAGTTACTGGGGGGAAAACCTTGCAACGCTTCATCACCGCCAACCATCACTCAGCGATAGTAGTGATGATTACACTAGCACATAACAATGTTTCAAGAACACAGGTAACGCACAATGACTGTCTGACAGTGGTCGAAAGAATGCACTATTTCACCTTAAAAACCAACAATATACTGGCAGAAGAAATCTACCAGGCTAACCGTGCACTAGTAAATGAATACCAGAGCCATATCATCCATTCAAGCCCCCGCACAGTTTTGAAAAAAAACTATTGCCGTGTGGAATTGAGAATGAGAGCAGGCCCTGCTGTTCCATTGAGCTTTGCCTCACTGGCAGGGAACAGGAAGTGAGTCACACTGCAAAATAAATAGTCGCACACAGTGAGCCCAGCCGTCAGAGAGACAGACTTAGGATCAGCTGTCTGCGTATCAGCACCCGGTAGGACATAACCTTTCTCCTTATGGGGCGGAAGGCATGAGATACTGGGGAAGATGCAAAGGAGGTAGCTACATTCTTTCTACATTGGTAAAAACAACAGCGTTAGCTGCCCTCTGTCGCCTTAATAGTTTTCCTTTCCACAACTTCTCACCCTTTCTCTGTCCCTCTATCTTTCACAGTTATTCAGCTTTTTTCTATTTGTCGTCTTCTCACCCCTTTTTTAAATTGGTTCCACTCAATGTGCTTGGTTGGTGACATCCCATATGGCTGTCCAATCCTGTTGACAAATTGTACTGTATTGTGTCTTGGTTGAATGAGATCTTTGTGGCTATTGGATAGCAGCCCTAGAACACACCTACTGTACTTTCCCAGGGTGGGGGTTTCACCCATCCCTTTTGTCCTCTGTTGTTTAAACCAATGAGTTTAAATAGGATGGGGAGACCGGAACAACACAACCTTTGTTGACGTGATTGACAATGAAGCTGCTACGCAGAGACATGACAAGGAAATGAGCAGTTTAGTGGCTCTCTTGAAACCAGGATGAAGCCGGAAGGAAGTTCAATAATCACAAATCTTGAATGAATGAATGAATACAAGATATTGACTGCAGACCAGATCTAGATAGTATTCCAAATGGACTGGATTATCTATTTTTAACAATGATAATGGATCTTTTTTTAGACATCTTACATGAGGAACGGGCCATCAAACAATGAAGTTCAATACATAAAGACAAGATTAATGCATGAGACATAAAAAGGGCAAGAGACATAAAAAGGAGGTAGGAAGGAAGGAGGGGAGGAAACGATGGGAAGAGGATATTAATTCTGCGTCAAAAGGTTTAAAACAAGGATGGGATGAGGATAAAATAATGATTGTGTAGGTACTAAAACGTTAAGAGCTAGATGTAATATGCAACCTGAAAGAGGTGGGTTTTGAGAAGTTTTTTTGAATGTGCTGATTGTGTCTGCATGGAGCATGTGTGGGGAGTTCCAGAGCCTGGGTGCTAAGCAGCTGAAGGCACAGGCACCCATTAAGTAGGGGGAATTGGGGTGTGACATAGAGCCCGGCAGGGGAGGGAGCTGGAGGGGGCATAGGTCTGGAAAAGGTCAGAGAGGTAGGAAAGAACCCGGCTGTGGAAGGGTTGGTATGACAGGAGGAGTATTTTGAAGTTAGACAGGTGGCCAGTGTATTTTGATGAAGATTAGTGTGATACACTTTCGGTGCTGGTGAGAATTCTGGCAGCAGAGTTCTGGACCAGTTTTAGGCGGTTTATGAGTTTGTTGGGAATACTGGAGTGGAGAGTGTTGCAGTAGTTTGGATGGGAAGGCATGGATGAGAGTTTCAGTGCCAAGATGTGAAAGTCCGGGTTGATCTATTTTAAGTTGATATTAAATAGATTTCAATATAAAATATTAAAAGATTATCAAATTGATTATTTTGGAGCGTTACAAAGTGTAGTAGTCTAAAATATCAATTAAAATATAGCTGTTACAGGGCTTTACAGAAACTTTGTTCTAACTACCATTTTAAGGAGGACCATTTTGCTGCTCCACAGCAGCTCACCCATTATTTCCTCTACTTAAGTTCCTTGTTGATTTGGCCCTTTACGGGTTATTGTTAACTATAACGTGTTGTGCTGCATGTTCCCTCAGTAAATTGCTTAGACTAAATATTGCGTTTTGTTTCTTAATTTTTTTGCCTCACATTCCTCCTCATAGAATACCCCGTCCACCTTCATAGAGCCAATTCTTTGGGGGATTCGCTTTGTCGTATAGTCTGGTTCTCTCAGTTTCTTTGTTTCTTCCTTTACTTTTCCTACTTTACTCAGTTTACGATAAGTCAGGGTTGGAGTAGGGAGGGCGCCGGGTCTCCGGCTTGTGCGTCGGAGCTAGAGGATAGTCTCCGCGCCATGGAGGGACAGATCGACGGATTGGTAGCAGCGTTGGGTGAGATGATGCCCCGCATAGCAGCACGGATGACGAGAGAGAGCCCTATTCAACCAGCCAGTGTGGCTGCGTCTCTCGTCGTGTGGCGTCTAGCCGCACTCAGGTGAGGTAACTCCGGAAAGCTGCGCTTGAAAATATGACGGCAACCTGGAGGGTCCAATGTGAGTTGTATTTCGGTAATCTGTCGTTGACAGATAATTACTCTGCTCAGTGAGCTCCTCCTCAAATGGGCAACGGCACTCTGGGAGGTCTCGATCGGCATCCTGTGGGGTCCGGTTCCGTAACCCACATGACCCGCCCGCACACTCTCACCATCAACGGCTGCTATTAAGAGCGGAATGGTCATGAAGTCATCCAGACACCGCATCATCCTGGGTCTTCCGTGGCTTCTGAAACACAACCCCAACATCGCCTGGAGCAAGCAGAGGATTCTGGGATGGTCCCCGGAGTGTTGGAGGAACTGAACTGCCTTTCCATCACATGTGGAGCAACCTCGGTGGAGAGACCACAGGGCACCCTCCCGACCATAAAAACCACAGATTTTATTTGTATTCTTTTCATAACTTCTTCCAGTATGTGACCATTACAAACATTTGGTATACACCTATCAAAAACAGAAGAAAGCAACACCGAAAGTGCACTTTTTAGTGTATCCTTCCTATTGTTTTGCTGAGTGGGAGGACTATAATTTAGACTAAATGACTGGTCTGTGAATTTACAGAAAGTCATTCATCTAGCATATTTTTGGACTTCCACCCCATAAACACAGCCTGTAAAAGAAAATCCCCAAATGGTGCAGACTGAAGGATTCTTCCAAACCAGAACAGTGGAGGGTGCTTATTCAAGACGTGTGGTCGTACGGTAAGCAGACATGCTCGGTGCACTGTGGTGTTATGATGGGAACGGGATCCATTTAGACCGAGCCGTCCTTGTTTACATTTACACATGAGGGCCACTGTGTGAAGCCTGTTCCGTTTTATCCCCATTTGAATGCATAGTGGTTCATTTGATTGGCTGTGAAAAACATGTCAACCTCACAAGCAAGGCCTACCTAAAGCCCTGGAGAGAGACTGTTAAAGGAACTGGGACATTGAGGGATGCCTTTAGCGGCACAATCCAAATTTTTACACTACGAAACACCAGAAGAAATTACTAAGCCGTACAGTCACCCCCATCTGCTGCCTGCAATAGGAAGCTCATTGAGAAAGAGCATAATGTAATATCTCCAGACTTGGCAAAACTAAGATGTTTTCCTGGTGAGGTAAAGAGTGGATTCGTGACATGTTCCCTTGACTTTCCCCTAAATTGAACCCACATATTTTGTTAAAATTTCGATTCAACAGAGAGAGCGTGTTATAAGCATATTTCCCTACTTATAACAGGCTTCCAAAAATAGATTTTTCAATCATTCTACAGTCACAAGCAAGTAATATATTTGTATTTCTATATAGCATCTATGTTTGACGTAGATTGATTGATATTATTTCCAATACATTTACATGGCCAAACAGACCTGATCTTTAATTTTGGGAGTTAAAATCACTATTGTTTTAAACACAGGTCAAATACACCCAGTTAATGTCAGGTTATATAATATTAGCCATTGTATAGGACCCAGTATTGACCTAGAGTAAAAAACAACACAAAAGTCAACGCACCTATGAACATACTGTACACTTAAACAATGCACAACTCCACTTTGGTAAGAAAGGGAAATAAGTTTAGGCCAGCTAGCTGCTCGGGCAGCTAACGGAGTCCTGCATTATGTGAGACTTTTGTAAACGCAGATCAATACTTACCCACAGCCAAATCCGACATTTGATCCTACAAAACAATAACAGACTGACAGGCCTCTTTCTCCCCCCTCTCCGCTTCACTGCACTTCCCACTCACAAGCAGAATTCCACTCAGGACTGTGCACCTCCCTTTTTCTTTGTCTTTCCATTCATCTAATTTGGAAACTTGTACGTTGCATCAGAATTGTTCACATTTTATTAAGGGCAACAAGACAATCGAAACCAACTTATAGCGATTTTCTGACATTTTATGCTTTATTGGATGTAGACAGTGTGGGAAGATAATGGGCCGGAGTAGTGGGCCGACACAAACCAACACTAAAAGGACAAACAGTATGTGCACAGGTTGTGACTTAGGCAGCTGGACCAACCCAGGGTTCATGTTTTGTGTCTTTACTTGTCTATCAGGAAACCATTTAAAACCTACTATGACCCAAAATCACACTATGACACTATTTGTGGCACTTCAGAGATCCACAAATAGTGATGTATTTGTAAATAGCCCTCTGATCAATGGTTCCCTATTGGTAAGAATAAGAAAAAAGGATATACTGCCTAATAGCAGACACTGCAACCTAAGATGGTCTCAGCCAGCCTTGAATGAAATAAACAATAAGCGGAACAGTAGCAGTGAACATGCACTGGCAGACAACCAAAGACGGCTCACAAAAAAAGTAAAGAAATCATTAAACCAAACACACACAGTTTGTAACAGTAGCTTGTATGAAACCAACCCACACAAAGACGGAGAACTGACAAAGGACAAAGTATTTACACAAAGGAATTGAAAAGATTTGACACGTCATGACATTAGGGAAAAATGGAAGACAAAAATAGAACAGGAAGTTACCTTTTTTAGTGGCAGGGGTGTTAGCGGGGCTAAATATTTTCACACATTCACACTTTCTCACAATATTCTTCTTATACTTTCAGTCTACAGAAAACTTTTTGTTGTCTACATAATCTTAGGTTAATGCAAGTTTTGTAAAAAAGGGAAAAAGTAGAATCCTCTGAAAAAACAACAAAAGCTAAAATACTCAACCTGACAGAACAACATCAACTAAGGCATTAGGTAGGGAAAAGAACAATTCATATCTCTCGAAGGAGCTCCCCTCAAATAGCCGAATCCCAGGTTTGCCATCAGCAAACCAATGCTATTGCTGTACTATATGAAACTAGATACAATATCAGCAGATCTCTGAAACCTGTGAATACGTTCAACGAAGCAAATTAAGTAAAACTTTCTGGGGGCAAACATACCTCCCGGCAACGCAGGGCAAACGACCTGCGGAGGAGGGAGATCCAGCACCAACATCCAGTTCATCTCAGTAATACCTCCCTGCCTACAGCAACATCAAATCCTCTGAGACCTACTTCAAAAACAGCACCTGTGCGTTCATGCTCCAACCAGGCTGGTACACGACTTTCCCATAAAGCAGAAATGGCGGAATAATATAGAGCAAGACATTCCGTTAAATGCCCTCCCTTCTCAAAATGCACCTGGTCCAGACCCCTTGTATAGCTCATGGTTTGTGCATGCTCTACAGAGATATGATGCGGCCAACATGGTTGTCATTAACTAAATCTAAATCCATCAGACTTCCTCTGCAGATGCCCTATGTCTCCATCACACACATAGATTGAATCTTATTCGGGGAAAGGTTATCTAGGTGGGTAAGTGTGCGGGTGTGTGTGAACGGATGTATAGTGTAACTGCTCCATGCGTCATCTACAGTACCCTTATCAATCTAAACATTCAATGTGGAAAGACAGCTTGTACCGTCTCCTAGCTCCTCCAAAGCTCTTGATAAACCACAGAGCCAAAGCACGCTAAGAGGAGTCAGAAACAAAGCCACCACTTAGAAACAGGACTACACCTTATCCCCATCTATATTATGAGTGTTCGGTGCACATCAGCTGCTTTATATGACTGGATTTGAACCCATGAGTAGGGCTGTTATGATTATGACATTTTAGTTGATTAATTTTCACACAAATAATTGCAATTAACAATATATTTTTCTATAATGTACATTTTATGACACTGTGTCTTCAGCCAAGTAATATTGTAATAATACACATAAGCCAAATGCACATGTACTTTCTTGCCAATTTGGCCATTGCTTGGTTGTTGCGCCACCACATCAGAGGATCTGCTGAGGGAACTTGTGCCTCTTCCTGCAGGTACGGTGTCACTTGAGAATCTGCCTGCGCTCCTTTTGGTACATCCTGGGTAGCATTTTGGGTTCTTGTGTTCAGCAACAGGCTGCACAGTATTTTCTTTGGTGGAGGAGGTGCAGATCCATCTTCTGCCACAGCTCTGTTAAAGTACTCACCTCCATTACGGTTGCCTCCTTCCTCCATCAACTCCATTATCTCCTTTAAAAGCTGTTCCCTGGCATCATTAACGAGCGCTTCATCCCCAATGTTTCCCCGGTACCTTGGATCGAGGAATGTAACCTTCCTCAGGAGCTCTGGAAGTGTAGTTGTTCTGTACTTTTCATCAAGAACAGTGCACATTTTTGTCTTGAGGTTAGCTGTGAGTGTGATGTCCTTGGGGTATCAACTCACCAGAACTAGATTGTCTTGGGTAGATTGGCCTCCGTCTGTGCGTTTCTCAAGTCTCTTCTTTTTCCAGCTCAAAATGACCAGGCTCCTACACAGTCCCAAAGCTTGTGTGTTCCTTTTCACTTGTTATGACAGCCAAATGAAGATTATGGCCAAAGCAAATTGGATCCATAGATGGTTCTTCAAATTATTGGGCTCACCTCTTTCATTTGTCTTAAAACCAAAATGCGCCCAGAGCATTGCCGTTGTGTTCGATTTTGGAGCTATGGATAATCCATGTTTTCAATGACTGCTCTACACAAAACGCAAACACAAAACAACAATGACAATTAAATTTCCTTGCGCGTTGTGACCGTTCACCTCTGTAAGCTGTGCACAATATTATATCTTAGTTATTTAAAACAGCTTGTCCTAGAAGTATTATGTTGGCCTAACTAACGTAGCAAAAAGTGGTTGAAGGGTTAGTTAATAAAATTAAAATTGTAAAAGGAAGATTGATTTAATTTTCCAACGTTAATATGCAATAGGACAACAGCTATTTCTACACATGCGTTTTAATGCGCAATATCAAATGTGAAAATATGAATGGAAATTTCAAAGTTCGATTTAGAAAATGTTTTACACTCACTTTAGTTTTGTTTCTTTTGTCAATCAAAGTTGATAAATTGACAACTCAAATGTGTTTGTTTATTAAATAATAATGTTGCGAAATTACATAACATTGCAAAACAATTCTAAACGGCTTTTAAACATACTGAAATCAAGAAACAAGCAAGACTTTCAGTTAATTACCGGCACAATAGCCATCGGCAGAGCTGTCAAATGCTCTGCTGCAACCATAGAAGAGACATTCAAACTGATGGAAACGGAAATGATTTGCAGACATATCTAATGTTGGCATTAAACTCCCTTAGAGAAACATATGATATGACATGCACAAATTGATGCCATAAAATAAATTGTGATCTGGATAAATAATCATGATCAGGTCATAATTGTGTCAGCCTTACCCATGGGTAGTATAAACAGTGGAATAAACACAATATCCTTTTGGACCAAGGTGGCAACATTGGTATCAAGCATTGATCCAGAGAAAGGACTTTCCTTTTTACCTGTGCCTTCATGGCAAAGAATAAGGCAAAGGATGATGATTTACTGCCACATGAACTTATGAAATATTCACAAGCATCCTAACAACCCTTATTCATTGGCTGATCCCTCTTGAAGAGCCAGATGGAATTATTTGATCCTTTTATTAACTCAGACATAACAAGTCCCATAAAGTTGACCACACCAATGTGCTAAAAGTTACCAGGGGCACAACCCATGATAAACAGGCTTTTGGGTTCAAACATCCACTGGTTATATCTATAATATCAACACCAGTCAGGCTAAGCAACAAAACTGTCAACAAGGAAACACTGTTTCCAATAGAGGTAAGATACCATTGTGCTTACACCACTAATAGCTAATGGCTCACAAAGGACAGCTTGAAATGACTAGCTTCGAAGAACAGGTAAATAATAATAACGTCAGCACCCCTTAGGGGGTACATCCCACACAATGAAATGCACTCTATAGCAAAGCCAACCAAACTGGCCCACTTTCTGAGTCCAGGCAAACAGAAATGTGTCATTGCCCCTTCACAGCTCACTGAGGCTGAGCAGGAAACAGGCCTGGCTGGCTGCAGAATCTGTCTGAGAAAAACTCGACACACATGCTAACATTGAGCGCCACACCCGCACAGAGACACACAGACACCTTGCCTCATGACCACACAGATTTTCCAAAAAAGCGGTAGCTGAAAATTGAGCCACAGATCACATGATCTTTGTCTGGGGATAAGCTCTGCATTCCACCTACTGTAATCACCTCATAAAAATCTGGTTAGAGGAAATCTGACACTCCACACCCAGTTCCCTTCCTCTGAGCCACAGCCATAAAATAAAAATGGTACACTCACAATGCAACTCAGACAGCGCAACCAGAGATTCAGTAAATGTGCTGTCGCTTTTTCAGTGTGCACAAGAATAAGGGGCTAACTAATGCAAGCACGCACACAGACAATTCATACAATGCTGTACCCGCACTCTTTGGGTTAAAACAGGAAATACTGTGTACGGCCTTAGGGCGATAGACGAAGGGAGAAAGAAAAGGGTTGTTAGAGGAACATTTAGAGAGGTAAAGTGAGGGAGACAGAGAGGGAGAGAGGTGACTGTAAGAGAGAGGAAGTGTATTGAGGTGGTTACATGCATTGATTTTCTGTTAGCTTTCACCAAGCTACGCACGGCTAAATCGGCAACCCAATACCAACTCAATGTAAACTGGAGTCATTCTCTAAAGTAGTACACAGGAAGCACAGGTTCTTACTCTCCTCTAATCTGTACTGCATGTGCAAGGTCATATTTACGATCTCTTCTCGAAACTGAGTTTACAGAATTCAATAACACAAGGTGAGTTCTTTATAAAAAAAAAAATATGTATGTATACATTGGAAAAAGACTAGTGACGTTCATAGTCATACCATACTGAATGTTGGTTTACCTAAACTGGCTGGAACAATAGAGGAAGCGTAGAACTAAAGGGATTTGTAGGCTCATTGTCACAGGCAGTGAAGATATGCTGGAAGCTTCTGCAGAAGAGCTTTGTAAATAAAGAAAGAGCAATGAAGAGCTCTTGCGATGGACATTTTTATGTGTCTATTTCATGTACCAGCTACGTATGAAACGTTTATATTGGACTTAGATTAAATGAGGCAAAGGGATGTATCAGCATTTGTTTTCCTTTAGAAGCAAATGGTGATGGAATATCTCAAGCAAACAGGGTGAAAAATACCTTAGTACCACTGCCTGACTGAAACTCTAAAGGCATGAAATAGCATACACTATGAGATAGAGACATCAACAACATCCCTTACCAGCTCAGAACAAAAGCAAAGCATTGTGTGTGCGGTTGTGTGTGTATGTATGTAAAAAAGAGAGAGTGTCTGTGTGTGTGTATTAGAGAGAGTTTCCAAATGACTTGCATGACAGGCTAGCCAAAGCAAAATCCAAACAATTGAGAAGCATACAAATACTCATGTTAGTTGACACTTTCTAATTTAAACGTTTTTCATTTATATCAGGGTTTTTCTCCCAGCGTTAGCCTTAGTAATACACAGGCTATTGATGTTCCAAATGATAAAATACTTTTTTTTTTTTTTTGCCCCCGTGAAAGGTCCCAGTTGGTGAAACTACATTACTAAATTAGCAGTAGCACGAGAGCTGCAAATCCAGCAATTGAAAACTAAATTCCATGAAACGGCATCTTTGCAAATCAGCAAGCTGAGTGTTTGACAGATTTCCAAGTGCAGATGCAGAGGGGAAGTACTTACAAATGACCGACTGGGCGTGTGCGATTCACTGAACACTGCCTGCACTTTATGGCAAACCAAACACATATACTGTACATATTCACACCATCTGTAATCACATTGAATGCACAATATTTGTGACCTTCATTTACTTTCAAAAAAGAGACCTAAAATATTTTATAATGTTAACCTAAACGGTCCCACTTAAAAGAATATTGTGCCTCTTAATGCCTTCATAAGCGCTACAACCATGTGTGACAAAGCTTTTCTCTATGTCATGCTAAATTAGCATGGGGTTAATTTATTCTTATGTATGAAACCTTTGTTGCCTTTGTTTGTATGTTGGCCATATACCACAAATACATGTGGGGCAACTGCTAAATCTTCTAATTACATTTGTAACCAGTTTCTAATTTATGATTATGGTGTACGGTTAGCTACAGTGCCATCCAGGAACTCTGTAATTCACAGTGCCAAATTACAGCTTCTAGGCATGTACATTTATCAATTCCATATAAAATGTTTCAACTATTTGTGTTTACAAAGCATTGTTGTGAATACTTTTTGTTTTCACAAAAATGCTTACATAACCTAATTGGGGCACATCTGAGTTGTTTATTAGTAGTTACCCTTCAATGAATCTATACTGGTAAGCATTTCTTGCAGTTGGCTTAAAGTTTAAAATGTAAATGCACTAGTGTTACAACTGAACTAAACTTTTTCTCAGACACTTTCGCTCGAATCCATGGAAAGTCTGGTGAATCCTTGCTTAAGACAAGGCCTTCGTAGCCTATAAGAAAACAGTAAATCTTATCAGGACAAAGTGACGTTTGTCAGCATAGTTTCTGTAATTAAATAAATACTCTTCCTATATTTTGCTAATATTGATCAAATTCACCTTGTCCTTAGAGATTGTGACTCAATACTATTTCAGTCAATGGCTGTCGGATTAACTTGGACATTTAAGAGGTAGTTGATGCCGTTCAGTCAGTTTGTAAACTGCATGCAGCAGCATGTACAATGACTTTTAGGTTTGCAAACAAAGTGCCAATGTTCCAAAACCCCTTTCCACCCACCCATACACATTCTGCAAAGGAATAGGGTGCTATTCAAGACACATCACATAGAATACCCAGTCAGATGAATTAGGAGCAGATATGTGAATAATTTTTAGTTAATACTTATTTAATTCCCTAAATATGCCAGACTGCGTAATTGAACAGTAATTTTAACTGTTACATTTTATAATTTTTCTAGGATTTGTTGTCTCCCCAGGGGCCAAGAGACCAATTATATGTTAGCAAATCATTATTAATGAAAAAAAATATCCATTATGTGCAGGTAAATACAGAAATTAATTTTATCAAAAAGTAACATTTTCAGTTAGGCAATTATTCTCCACAGCAGGCGTATGGAAGCCAAGTGATGTACAGTAGTAGAGCTGTGGCCAAACGTTTTGAGAATTACAGAAATAAAAATGTCAAAGTTTGCTGCCTCAGTTTTTATGATGGCATTTTGTAATGTGTAATTCATTTTCCCCTCAAAGTTCTACACACAATACCCCATTATGATAATGATAAAAAACAGTTATGCAAATCTATAAAAAAAAAACTATAATAATAAAATTCACATGTACATAAGTATTCACAGCCTATAGCATGACACTTAAAATTGAGCTTAGATGCATCCTGTTTTTACTGATCATCTTTGAGATGTTTCTACAATTTTATTAGAGTCCACCTGTGGTAAATTCAGTTTATTGGACATGATTTAGAAAGGCACACACCTGTCTATATAAGGTCCCACTGCTGACAGTGCATGACAGAGCACAAACCAAGCCATGAAGTCCAAGGAATTGTCTGTAGACCTCCGAGACAGTATTTAGATTATCTTGGGCAGAAAGTACAGTACAATACAGAAAAGCACTCACATCTGCACGATCAGCCTATTTTTAAAACCTGATTCAGGTGAAAAACAATAAAGAATGTATCTTTGATACCATTTAAGTTAATACTCCCAGTGCTAGGTTAGCCGATGTTGGACATAGTAAATTGATACCTGGAAGCGTACCAAACACGCGTACAAACTCGCATACCAAAGCCTCTACTGAAAGAAAACTAATTTGGATCCAGATTTAATAAAGAACTATAGGCCAATATCCCTGCTCCCATTCCTCTAAAAAGTTTTATGAAAATCAGTTTCTCAACAACTTAAAACCTTTTTGAAGACAAAAAATATTTGTAAAATGCTCCAGTACGTTTTCAGACACCATCATGGCACTTAGACTGCACTTGTGAAGGTGATGAATGACCTTCAAATGGTATCAGACAAAGATTCTGCACCTGTCCTCCTGCTTCTTGATCTTAGTGCTGCTTTTGACACTATTGATCACTCCCTTCTCTTGGTGTGATTGGAAACCCATGTTGGGCTACGTAGACACGTTTTAGCCGGGTTTATATCTTATTTATCTGAAAGATATTGTTCGTATGTATAGATGGCATGTCCTCTGACAAATCAAAGGTATGTTTTGGTTGTTCCTCAAGGCTCAGTTTTGGGGCCATTACCGTTTTCACTATATATGCTGCCTCTGGGGGACGTCATCAAGAACCACAATGTAAATTGTCACTGTTATGATGATGACACACAGCTGTATATCTCAATGAAGCATGGAGAAGCCCCAAAAACAGCTACTTTGGAAACATTTGTCTCAGATATTAGGAAATGGATGTCAGAGAACAGAAAAAACAGAAATGCTCATTTGGGGCGGTTGCGGTTGGTCGATGTCCCCTTGGCTGATGCCTGGCAATGTGGGTGGATTGATTTCTTGCCTATTGGGCCCTGTCCAGGGCCTCCCTTGGATAGGGCCACAGTGTCACTGGACCGCCCTGTCTCTGACACAAGTTTTTATGCTGCTATATTATTGTGCCGGGGGAGTGGGGTTAGTTCTCCTCCATAACTCTAAGGAATGCAGACTCTTACAACTTTCTTTGACTACTGTTGCGTTTCAACTTAGAAGGACATGAGGTCTTGGCCTACACTTGTGGAGTACCAGGCTTAGAAGACCTTGTCCCGAGCCTTCCTGGTGGTGCCGCAGAAGAAGCCGATACCCGACAAAAACCCACAAATTCTGACAAACTCCAAGCATCGATTCAGCAACAATTGGCTGAAGATGTGGCCCAAAAGTTAATTGACAGCATACCAGGGCGAATTGCAGGTCTTGAAGAGGAATGGTCTACACTGCACATATTGACTCTTTGCCTGTACCTACTGTAATTGTCAATAATAGTCTTTGACACTTGCTTGTAATTATACTTCCGTATACCACAGTAACATCTGACAAAAACCTCTAAATACAATGCAGCAGCAGACTTTGTGTAAACCAATACTTGTGTCATTCTCAAAACGTTTGGCCACGGCTGTAGACAATGTTTGTGGAAGTTCACGTTTTAGATGGAAAGCAACAGGTGTTCGTTTGAAATGGGTCATATTAGACCATATCAATCCAACAAGGGTGGTATAGACAGGGGCACTTCTAGTTTGGGCCATCATTATAACAATGGGGCCTATATCTAGGGGCATGGTCCAGTAGGACGAAAATGGATAACATGTTAGAAAATTGTGGTCATGTATAGCTCTAGTGAATTTACCCCATCCAGCAAAATATAATAACTCCGATTACATTACCATCATTGGTGTTGTGTAAAATGGTTGCAGGTCTCTACAACTGCCAACCTTTAGATGCATTTTTTCCTCCGTGGGCAGTTTGAACTTCAAATGCATCACGCACAACATTGCACGCCAGTGGTTGTTCCCCTACATAGTTTGCACATTCTTGTCAAAGGCAAACTTTGTCTTAAACCCCATAAATACAAAAACAACCCATAAACCCAGTTGTTTTTTCTCCGTTGTCATTCCACAACTAAGATTCACTCAAAATAAGAATTTAGCTAGCAGGTGAAAAATAATCCAGTTAACAGCAGTTACTAGTTGACTGACTGAATAGACTAGCAGCAGCACACCTAGGCAAACAGATGCATTTTCAAGATTGACCATTAAGAGGAGCGCCTAGTCATTGGCCAATGTCCTAGACAACGGTCAGATTAACCAGTCAAGCTAAGTGCATTTGATTGGTCATTCCATTGATTGTTCATCCCATTCCTAAGTAGGTCTACCAGTCTATAAATCCATCTGTCTCTCAGTTTGTTGTTCCATCAAAACTCCATCACACTGTTCCATATGCAGTGTTTCCTCCCTATTTAGACTATTCAGCAGTGGTAGATTATTCCTCTAGATGATTATTGCTATTATTTCATCAGTTGGCCTGGACACAAGCACAGACATGTTTATGCCCAGTGTTCAGAAGTGGTTCTTTAAACAAATACAACAAAAGTTTCAGTGCCATTACTTTCATAAGAACCAAAATGAGGACGAACATCAACAAAAATCTCCATAAAGCCACCACTTCCACAAAACAACCACAGAGCAAACACTGCATAAGTATCGATATGACATATGCCTATATAAAAAGATAATGGCTGGATTGACATCTTGGTGACATCATCGTTACACGCTTGCATCCTAACAAATCCTTGACCTTTTCTTAAGAACCACTCTTTTGTCAAAATGACCCATGAAAATTACATTTTCCCAAACCTTTCATATAAGTACATACAGTAATTTAAGAAAGCAGACAAAATACTGCATAAACAATAAGAAATAAATGTTAAAACTACTATTTTTTTTTTTACAGTGTACAAGAACACTACCCAACATGGCCAGTCAAAAAGAGAGCAACAGGGACCATCAATTTATGATAAAATCTTATAAAGTACAATTCTATTCCTATTACTCCGAACCGAATGTCTAAGTGTCAAATACTGTAAGTGTGTGGATTAATTAGGGTGTCGCAGTATTACACAACCTGTAAATTTAGGGTTAAGCCTTTGCCCACAGCAACACTCATTTGCCAACATTGCCATAATCCCATATAAGTTACAATGTTTGTTTGTTTGTTACAATGTTTGACATTTATTTAACTGCATGGAGTAAGTCTGTTCATTTCAAAGCCATTTTCCCCTCTTATTGTCTTTATTATTCTTTCAGCCCGGTACAAGGTGCTGATCATAGTGGTTAGGCCATGTGCCATACCTGATATGGGACAATGGAAATCTAAATGTGGAACTTCTTACTGTAGACAGTGACTATCTTTAATGTATTTTAGTTATTGACGTGGCAAAGACAACATTTGTATGGATTTGATCTATGCAAGAGCTCCAGAGTTCCGCCATGAACCTTGGCCTTGCGGTCTGACCAACATGGTCAATTCAACAGTAATTGTGCAGTTTGACAAAGCATGCAGTATCATTAATTTCAACACTATTAATGTGGCAGTTGAAAGGCACGTGTTGTAGTGCTTGCAGCAGCATGATGCCACACCAAGACAGACCTGGGTTAGACATTCTTTCTAGGTGTTCCTTGCATGTTTTCCTTGTGTTTCGTCCAGGGACTCTGATTTCAACAGTACAAAAACATGCATATGCAATGAATTGAGGACTCTAAAATGCCCATAGGGGTGAATGTGTATGTGTGTTAACTCTGAATTGTGTGGATTTACCTTGAAATTACAAAAAACATTCAATTGTAAATATAGACATAAACCGATTAAATAAGTACATACAGTAATTTAAGAAAGCTGACAAAATACTGCATAAACAATACAAATGTTAAATCTACTGTAGAAAGGTTTCTTTTTTTTCTATCTTCAGTGTATAAAAACACTACCAACATGGCCAGTCAAAAAGAGAGCAACAGGGACCATCAATGTATGATAAAATCGTATAAAATACAATACTGTTCATATTACTCGCCAAGTACAGAATGTCTAAGTGTCAAATACTGTAAGTGTGTGGATATCCATGAACAATTGAAATCCAAATGAATGACTGAGTGTTCATGTGTGTCGGTTACATGTACACCTGGCTGAGTGCGCAGAAAGTTAAGGTAGATTATCACTGCAACCCTCCAGGAACGCAGAACGTTGAGGCGTCAAATATTGCGTCTGTGAAATACTGAAACACACACAAGTGTGTGTTTGCATGCACAAAGATAGATAGGTACACACACAGACATGTAGGACAAAGTACTCGGAGGGGAAAACCCTGTTCCATGTCAACACCCTTCAGGCCATAGGCAAAGTCATTCTCCTTTAGTCTTTTTACTGCCACGCTTCCCAGGTTAGTTTCTCTCTCCCTCTTGATCCCTAGCTAGACATTTTACTTTCGCAGTTCACTGTAATTTCGACACTTCCAATGTAATAGGCACCTCAGTTCAGAACTAAGAGAGGGAACCCAGCCCTGCTGGTCTTGACACACTCGCACAATATCACTGAAAGTGCTACAGATGTATGGAAATAGCAGTGGCATATTGCAGTGGCTGTGTAATGAGTTTTTCTTTATTTGAGGCAATTCCCTGTAAGCATGTAGCAACAGAGAAAGTAACAGAGAGAGATACAGCAGAGAGATACACGTGAAGGGAATGTGTTTTTGTGGATTGAGGTACTAGAGTGAGCAGAGAGAAATTATAGTAGTAGGATACATTAGACTATTTCTCTAGTACTGCTGGAGTGTTCCATTTCAGCAGATAAAGCAGGTCTAACCATTGCTACCATTCAAGTATGCCTATGGTACATATCCTTCCAGTGCAGGAAGATGGAGGCTGGATTCTGACACACACGGTACTCCAAAACATACACCCTATATACAACGTTGTTTCCAAAAGTGGGGTTGCTGCGGAAAATGCAAATACAAGCAGAATGCTTGACAAACACATCAAAAGACAACACATCAAATGTTGAAACTGAGAACTGTTATTGTTTTTGGGGAAATATATTTTTAATTTTATGCCAGCATCACAAAGTTTGCAAGTAATGCTAGCTAGATACAGTACTGTTCATGCAGTGACAATGAAAAGGCACTGACTTCGACCGTGGGACATACTTTGTCAAGGGTAAGTGTAACACAAGTCAGATAATGAAGAAAATGTTCTGTGAAATCTAAAAGGATAGTTAAGTTAGTTTCAGCCAATCGGGATACCACAAATGATTGTCCCGCCCCTGAAGTTCCATTTTAGCAAGCCTCACTAGATTGATTTTGCAATACTGAACGGTTAAAGTATTAGAATAACTATCTGAAAGATTAAGAAATACCTTAAAGGAAAAAATATAAATTGTATCGTTGTTGTGCAGAGACTAGGTTTATACGTCTCTGTTAGCAGACCACTTGGTGAGTTGAATTGAATTGTGCTAGCAACCTTTTCCATGAGTCAAAATATAATGTTTAAATTAATAAAATTGTGCTAAACAATATGTTATAAAATGACCTTTGAAGACTCAATGAGACATTTGGTAGAACTATGCTACCACATGCTATGTAAAGTGTATGACCATTTCATGGTTCATCTCTGAACATAGTGGCCAAGTAAGATGTTTATTTGCAGTCAATGTCATTTGAAAGTTTTATTTCATGAATCACTTAATGTGGTAAAGAATTTGTATGCATATGATTGAAAGATACCATAGTTCACAACAAATGTAATATTGCCTATTTATCTTCTGCTATTGGGTGGTTAATCTATGAATCGAATTTAAGTGTTGGCCTGTTCATCACACAGGTCAGGTCTTTAAATTGGGATCGACGTGTTTGATGATGAGCATACCAATGAAGACTATCTAGATTTTTTTTCGGACAAGGACTCGGTTAAGAAGACCTAGTTCTTAGGAAAATGTAATTTGGTCATTGTGTGTGTGAGTCTGATCACCCCACCTGTGCGGCAGGACAGTTGTGTGTATGTGTTGTAATCAGAAAGTTGTACTTGATTATATATTTTTTTTTTTTGATGTTCAAGATCGAGAAAATAAGAGGGGTCATTGTTAAAATAAAATTAATATCTTATGATTGAAATGCGTTCATTTATTTTCAGTTCCTCATTTATATCATTGTTACATTTTAGAGTAAACATATATTTTTACAACTTAATATAATTACACCTCCTGGTCTCTAGTTTGTTGTATATTATTCACACTGCTCCCTCCAAGCCTTGTGTGTTCCATTGTGCTGTTAGTGTGCTAGACTATGCATATACCACATAAGGCTGAGGTTATTTTGCTATCTTTTTGCCAGCTCTTCAGTCTTTTTTAGCTAGCTAGCTAATTGGACATATGTTTATTTTTGTATTTGGGAGATGGCCAGCTAAGTACTGGGGGATAATCTGTGTTAATTTACTGTGTCTTTTAGGTTTTATAATGTGGCAAATATTTTCCGAGGGTAACCGGTCTGGACTGGGTATCGTCTTGCTGAAAATATGTTTTCTTGGATGGCATAGGTTGCTCCAAAACCTGTATACATTATTCAGCATTAATAGTGCTTCACAGATGTCCAAGTCACCCATGCCGTGTGCACTAATGCTCCCCCATTCCATCACGGATGCATGCATTTGAACTGTTCACTGATAACAAGCCAGAAGGTCCATGAAGGACCCAGAGAAGGAAGTGGAGTTTTTGGATCTTGTTTATATATCGTTTCTTCTGTGCATGGTAGAGCTATAACTTGCATTTGTGAATGCAGCGACGTACTGTGTTTACTGACAATTGTTTTCAGAATTGTTCAAAGACAATAAGCCCATGCAGTATCGTTGCTGTTTGTAATTTAGTGCCGCCTGAAGGCCCGAAGATCACAGCCATCCAAAATTATTTTTTTGGCCTTGTTCCTTGTGTACAGAGATTTCTCTAGATTCTCTGAATATTCTAATTATATTATGTACTGTAGATAATGAGGTCCTCAAACTCTTTCCAATTTTATATTGAGAAACGTTATTCTTAAATTGTTGCGCCATTTGCCTGCATACTATTCCACAGAGTGGTGAACCCCTCCCCATCTTTACTTCAGAAAACTCTTTTCACACTCAATCATGTTACTGAGCTGTTGCCAATTAACCTAATTAGTTGTGAGATGTTCCGCATTAAGGTTTTACACGAAGTATTTTTTTGCCCATTCCAGCTTTTTTAAAAAGAGTTGCTCGCATTTAATTCAAAGTGGGCAGGTGAAGTGAATAAAACTGATAACCTCGTCATCATGGCACCAGTGCGGGGAATATATTAGGCAGCAAGTGAACATTTTGTCCTCAAAGTTGCTACGTTAGAAGCAAGAGTAAGGACCTGAGCAACATTGACGAGGGCCAAATTGTGATAACTAGACAACTGGGTCAGAGCATCTCCAAAACTGCAGCTCTTCTGAGGTGTTCCCACTGACTGCAAGGGTCAGTACCTATCAAAAGGTCCAGGGAAGGAAAATTAGGGTGATGGGCGGCCAAGGCTCATTGAGGCACGTGGGATGCGAAGGCTGGCTCGTTTGGTCTAATCTAACAGACTAGTTACTGTAGTTCAAATTGCTGAAAAAATTAGTGCTGGTTCGGTCAGAAAGGTGCCAGAACACACAGTGCATCACAGTTTGTTGCATATGGGGCTGCATAGTCGCAGACCAGTCAGGTGCCCATGCTGACTCCTGTCCGCTTTTGAAAGCACCTACACAATGGGAACTTGAGCATCAGAACTGAACCACAGAGCAATGGAAGAAGGTGGCCTGGTCTGATGAAAGGTGGCCTGGTTTGATGAATCACGTTTTATGGTGGGTGGAGCTACTTGTATAAGAGGTCCTTCAGACCATGGTGTGGGAGATGAATAAGAGCTTTAGATGAGTAGGTAATGCTGGGTGTGTGGTATATTAAATTTAGATGTGGAATCCTGATTGTTTATTTGTAGTGTGTGGAGTAAGAACACAGACACCGTAAAATTCAGAATGTGTTTAACTGTTTCCAAAAACAGTTGGTTAAAGGCAATCTATTTATCTTTTGTTTTGCAAAAGAAATTGGTTAAATAAATATTACACGTAAAAATAGGAAAGATGGACCTCTAATATGGACAGCCACATAAAATACAATCTCAGACTATAGAACAGAATGTAGAGAACAGAGGATTAGAAGAATTCCATTTGAATGGTCAACATCTGGAACGAATGGCAGGGAAATAGTGTGATTGAACAAATCGCTAATGCCTTCTCAATATGGAAGGGTATGTTTATATTTGTTGCTAGATGCATTCCTTTTCACAATAACATTTCTTCTGTCATTTAATGCTCTATTGAAAGAGAGTGGAAAATAGAGAAGTAAATTTAAGCTGAATTATGGGCTGGAATCAAACCCATTCCTCCACAGAACTTCTGCAGATGAAGCAGCTGCCTAAACTGCTGGACAACCCCCTAGAAACTCTTTGTGCCAGACCGCTTTGTTCTCCTGGGACACTACCATAATCACTCACACACAGCTTCCCTATTGGTCATGGTGCCCATCATTCAGGTCAAAGGGCAGGGGGACGAACTTCAAATAAAGGTGAAGTGCAATTAAGCATAAGAATGTTGAAATGTGTTGGCCTGGGGATAAGAAACCCAAACTCTGTGGTGACAGCCACAGTCTTTCCCTCTCTGGCAGAGCACAGAACAGCTTTTAGTTGCGATAGAGGTTAAGGAGAAAAAATACCTGAGCCAAGAGTACTTTCTTGGGATGGCTGTTTCTGGGCTGTCGGGTAAAGGCTGGATTACATAACCGCAAATAACAGCAAGCTAAGAAGAGATTGGGTGGTGTTTGAAGAGACAGTGATGCTTCAACTCATCACCCAAACTCACATTAAGCCATTGCTCACTGTCGCAAAGACACACAGTGGGCTTTTATTGGGACACTCCAGGACACTGACCCTATTCATTTATTTTTAAATGTTCTCTCAAGTCTCTGCTCTTCAGCAGGTTCAATGATATCTAAACTTTGCTGCATCCCCTTAGCCTTCAATATTCTCAAGTTTTCCAGGCCCGGACACAGAGAAGCATCCCCATTGCATGATGCTGCCAACGTTAAGGATTCACAGACCTGATGTTAGCATCAGAAATTTGACTCATTCTGGCCTTATTAAATAGACTGTCTGCAAGCCTACGTAATGAGCCGATCCCACAAAACAGATTTTCCTAACGACATACCATAAAAACGTGTGTTCTTGGCATGTCGTTAGGAAAATCTGTTTCGTGGCAGTGGCTTATGACAGACAGTAGTTGACACCAGCTAAATAATTTTAGCTAAGTTAGCCGATGCTTGCTAATGCCAGGCTCACTGATAAAACACTTAAGCAAGTGGTCAGGTCTACATCTGCATTTCACTAATCCTTCCTGGCTGAGAAACAAGCAAAGATTTCTGACAAACCTTTCAACTACGCTACTAGCATATTCCATAAGGTTTCCTATTGCGTGCAGGTCTACTATACCTGTAAGTTATGTGTTTAGTGATATTCTGAAGTTTGGCCAAGTCATTGATGCTAACATAGGACCATCAAGCAAACGCAGGTTTTTAAAACGCATAGCAGCTTGTTTGCAGATTTTTTTTTAATAAATTATAAAAGTTCAACCCACTGTATAACACAAAAACGTGCACACACAGCTGGTGCCCTCTAAGGTGACCTCAAGTGTTATTTCAGTTCACTATTCGCCTGTGTGCTGTCCCGAGCAGAGCTCAAACCTTTTCTGTAGGAATGCTCCAACAAATATTGACCTTCAATTCAAAAGTGCAGCACTGAACCAGAGGCCCTTGCTTGGGTTTGCAGGATGTAGGCCTCAGCAGAAAAAAAACAGACATAAAATAACCACAGAATATACTGTGCATAAACACACAGACAAAAATAACTTAGGTGAACTTAAACACAAAAATCACACTTGCATCGTAAAAATGTATATTCAAAATACACTGTACCTTAAAGCCTAAACATACACACTCACAATCCTCTATACAAATTCATGTAACATGCTTTTTACACTTGTGAGAATTTAGGACTTTCACCAGGGGCTCATTAATGGCACAGCCCTAAAGTCATCGTCGGGGTTGGGGGGTCAGATTGACTTGCCTTGCCTGGTCACACACTAGCAACACCCTGTGATGGTATGAGCTCCTGTAAACTCATTTCTGTAAGGTATTAAACCAGGGAGTGCATTTCTACCAACAGTATAATTGAGCAAACAGCATAATAACCAAAACAACATTGGTTGTGCTTATGAAAACACATTTCCGGAATCCTCCAGGAGTTGCTGCAATGAAGCAGGACCTTAATTAAAAACAGGATATCACCAAATTCAAAAAAAAAAAAAAAAAGGAAAAACATACTGGGACATTCCAGCAACATTTTAGACTGACATTGATTGTCAAGAGGATGATAAAAAAAATTGTAACTAGATCAATTCTATATTACTATCCACCTTTAACTGTATAAACACCCAATGGATATGAGAGAGATGAGGATTGCGAAAGGCCTTTATGCATCCATGCAAAACCATTCTCCATTATCCACAACCAGAAAGTCACGTGGGTCAATGTTCTTGTGAGGATGCTCACCCCTAAAACCTCAGTAATCTTTGCAGGCATCCGAGCAACATAAAGGAAGTCAATAGAGAGTGATAAAACCAGGAAACCCCAGCAGTGCTTGAAAGTTAAATCCCAGTGCCAATCATTCCAATTAGACTGGTAAGGATTTCTCCCTGCCCCAAATGGCTGCCATTTTGGACCATTCTAGAATTCAAAGGGATTATGACATACTACCTCACTAGTAATAAATGCACTCTACACGCTTATTGAAAATGTAGCTTTTGTTCCAGTAAAGGCAGAAGATATTGATTTATATTTTACGATTTTGAGTGACTAGAAACACTTAAGTGGTAAGCTTGACTTGTTTCATTGGGGTGACAGTCAGGCCAAATTCCAAGTCCTCTATAGATATGGGAAAACCCGAGAGTACAGTAATGATGTACAACAAAAGGTAGTGGAGCTGCACAAATCAGTAAATGGCTTAATAAAATAGCTCACAGTGGACAAAGTCCAATCTCCTAAGATTCACAGCTGGAGAATTGCAGGTTATGGGTTGGGTCTTGGATCAGAACGTCTCCAAAACTACAATCAGGCACCACCTAGAGAACCACATAATGTTTGGGAGGGTTGCCATAAAAAGATGCCGTCAAACAAACTTAAGAATCTACAGTTTGCCAAATAAAACTTCAATGGGATTGAGTTCTTTGGTTCGATTTTTTGGAAACAAACACCAAAAGGTAGGATTTGCATAGAAATATAGGTATGCAGAGAAGTACCTCAAGAAGTACCCCATTGTCAAGAATTGTGGTGGATCTTTGATGTTGTGGGGCTAGTTTTCTTCCAAAGGACTGGACTAGATCTAATGATACATGGTATCGTGGACCTCATTCAGTGGCAGCAGTCATGGGTGGTTATTCCAGCAGTACAATGATTCGAAGCGCATCTCAAAATCTACACAAACATTTTTCACAGACCACAAAAATCAAGGTTTTACCATGGCTCTCCCAGTCCCCTGACCTAGACCCTAAAGCAAACCTGTGGGATGAGCAATCCACAAAGAAATTCATACTTGGATACTTGGGTCTCTGTAAGTAATTAGACGTATTCGCTAGCACTTGCAGTTTAAACTCAAACATTAAAACCACCAATCATGTGAACAAAGCTAAATCTTAAAATTACAAATACCTCAGAAACATGAATTTTCTGCTATGCTGATCTACTCTATGTGCTAATCCAATTTTAGCATATATGCGCCCAATTTGTGGGTAAAAACTTTTGGAAATTAACCCTTCAACACTCCACTCCGGTAGGCAACATTGTACTACGGTGTGCACAAAAAAAAATACATTACTATGTATGTCACTTTGTGCTAAACCATGAGATTTGATAAATAACAGACTTAACCTTATCTAGGGTTATCTAGACTACACACTAGCTTTAGTGGATATAATAGTATAATGTTGAATACTGGGTTTTCTAAAGTGATATGTGGCTCCTTATCTTCTGCTAAACATTACAGAAGGGCAGCTGATCTAGAAAGGATTGGTAGTTTTGTAAGGGCATGAGCACATTCTAAACTCAGGATGAAAAATGTGCCGCAGGTATCTAAACCCTCAGGAAATGCTCAGAAAATAACATGCAGCCCTGCCATATGAACATTATATGGCAACAGACAATCCAAGCAAGAATGGGAAAACATGTAACAAGGTAATGCAACACAGTGGTAAACATGACCCTCAAAATGGGCATGTACAATACAATTTCTCAGGTGGTGGTAGACCGAGTGAAGGGAGACAGGCACAGAGCCGGAGAATGGGGAAGCAGCACCTGGGTGAGGTAATTAAGGCGGAATACTTCCACCTGTGCTCGTTGGCCACCTCTTCAGCAGCCAATCAGCAGCCAAGGAGGGACCTATGAAAGGCCACATCATTGGTTCAACGTGAGAGGGAGAGGAGAAGGACCACTAGGGAGCAAGATGGCGGACGAGGAGATACCAAGGGGAGAAAATATGAAACCAAAACCCCCCCCAAGGACCGGATCAAGCACTAAAAACCCCAAACTCCTTCTAACCCAATCTGTGTTTTTTCCCCTAACAGAAGGAGCCTTGGGCACAGTGGCATCAAGAGTGTGATGACAGAGACGCCCCTAAACTTATGTTGGATTTTCCAGTTATTTTTGGAATTCCCCTGAATTTCATCAACATTGTACCAAATGAATACACGCCTTCTGCTTTTCCATACTTGAAAAGCAGTCTGAGTTTATAATTGTTATAACGCTGATGGAATACAGCAGTCCTCACAGAAGCTGATGTATGACATCACAGCCTCTGTAAAGTCATCCAGACTTTAATTAATTGTCTGTATTCGAGAAGTTTGTGACAGAGATTTCCCTTGTTAAAGTCCCCGAGGACAAGTCTGGGTTTGTCCACTCCACACACAGTATCTGGTCGGCGAGCATGTGGTCTCCTGCGCATTGGACTGTAAACACCAACCAGAATGAATGAAACAAACTCACGGGGGGAGTAGAAAGGTCTACAGTTTATGTATAAAGATTCCAGATCAGGAGAACAGTGCTTCTGAGTCACTGACACATCAGAACACCAGCCACTGTTAGTGTAAAAACAGATACCTCCTCCCTTCATTTTCCCGAAGAGTTCCGTGTTGCGATGTCCACGCTTGCGGAGTCGTACAAGCGCACTGGCAAGTTTCCCTCTTCTGTAACATTTTACTGCATGAACAAAGGTGAGGGCACCTTTGAGTAGAATGTCCAATAACTCCACTGATGTTAGCAAGAATGTAGGAAATAAATACGCTGGTGTTGTTCCTCTGATGTTTATGAGCTCATCTCTGGTGAAAGAGCTCCGGGTATCGCAACAGAAAACTGACTTTACAAACAAAACAATAAAAAACAACATGCACCAAAACACAGAGGATGGATGCATGGCGCCATCTTGTCAACTGCATAGACTACATGCGTAATATTGTTATGCGGTCGTAAAAAACAGCTATGTACCATCATCTTGAACATAAAAAACACAATGGTAGAGAACTGTGGGAGCGTTCCAACTCATTGTTGCTAGCTTCACAGAGTTACGTCCAGAATACAGCTGGTCCAAAAAATGGGGACTCCGAGAAAATGACTTTACTCCTGTCCAAGATGTTTTTCCTGAAGAGAAGTGGCTTCTTTGCTGCCCTTTTTGACCACCAAATGTGGTTGTAGTGCTTTAGCTTGCTAAAATATTTAGAATATTATTACACGTGCTGTGGAGCTCTTGCAACTAAATAAACAGTACGTGTTGCACCTTTGGTCAGAAGTAGTGGGCTGTTTACACATGGGCTAAATAAATGTTTTATTTTTGTATAAAACAATGTGTTCTTCAACCAGTTGGTATAAAAAGTGCAAACTAATGAATAAACAGTAGCCAACCCCACAGAAAATAAAAAAATAATACAGCATTGAATGTCTGTATACCAGCAATAGCATAAAAATGCAGTAGTCCACTACGCAAAAAACCAACGACCAAAGAAAACTAAATGAAAATGTAGTTACAATAAACAAAATAATTTCGACCAACTGCATAATCAAAGGCAATGAGAGATGAATAGTTCTTGCTCTGCCTCCGACCTGTGCCACCTGTGTACTCTGAACTGAGTTATATTCTTTGCAATTGAATTGATCACATCATTCGAAACAAGTGTGAACTGTTTTGAGTCATTGTGTGTAAATGATGACAACTGTGTTGTATTTGTGTTTAATGATGACAATCTGTGTTTACCATTTTACAACACAAGTACAGTGTGGAATGAGAAGTGCGTTTAGAGTTTTGCAAACAGAGTGAATGCAATTTGGAAATGGAAACTATCAAAACATGTTTAAGGTTTTGCCAAAAGTGACTGATTAAAAAAATTGCTTCAGGCCACTGAGAATTTGGTTCAGAGAAAGTGTTTTAGCACTTTAGCACAATAATACCAAGGCCACACTCTACATTTAACATGACAATTCTGTCAATAAGCAACCATTTCTATTTACTTTATTACTATTTACTTTATACTGGTCTCTGTGCCAACCCTGTTGTGGCTGAATTACCCTGGTGTTGACACAGAGACAAGGGAACATGATAGGCCATAGCAGTTTTGTTATCAATGGTGCATGGCGTGCAGACAACAGGCAAAATAAGAGAGTAAATAATATTGTAGATAAAAGTAATTACACAAAAAAGATAAGGTACATAACTGGGGTAAAAGTTATTATACAGATGCCATAAGATTATAAACATAAATACTGAACATCAATTTTAGTAGTATTAGTATGAGGAGTTTCTGGTCTTTTTTCTTTTCACCGCCTGTGGCATTTAACATGATTCCATTTTGAGGGTCTCGGCACATTCTAAAATCAGCCTCCATTCCAAACGAGCAGACAGTTTGTTCTTGTGACTGTTAATTCAGTTTGTGATGGTTGAGCCACAACATTAGTCCTTCAAAGTCAAATTTTTACAGCAGTTTTATTTGGAACCTGCTTGGTGTCAACACAAACACCTAATCAAGAAGAGCACTTACTATTTCTTTGTTGTCCTTTGATCTACTTAAGATGGTGTTTTCTAGACTCTGACTTCAGTTCACAGTTTTATCATTATTGCTGCATGCGTTTGTTTCTGTTGTACAATGTCAAACTGGACAGAGGCATCATGATCTTGGATGAGTCCTTTTGTACACAGAGTTCACAGTTCAAGTTTAATGCTAGGTTGTTTCCTGACCTACCACAATAGTGCAGTTCCACCATAGTCTGTGAAACACAATGGGTCAAACAGCAGTTTCAATGCTTCTAGGGTGAATTTTGCTGTCCCTGATTTTGGTGAACATGTGTCATCAATCATGGCATGGTGTCAAGTGTGGCATAAATCACAACATCAAACCACTTTATTTTATCAGTGGCTGATATTAAATCTCCTAGTGGACAATGTCTGTGTATTGTACTCTACACTCAAGTCATGCCAAAGCAATGAAGTGTAGCTGTGATAAGGTAGGCATTAGCTACATCTTTTAAAAATTCTGAACATGGCCTGTAACTGCCTCCAATAGCGTTTGAGTCACATTTCTTCTGCTAACCATGTTCCTTAATTGGTAGTTTCCATATCGCCATTTGTAGTGGTCTTGTAGTAAAATGCATTGCATAGTGGAAACACGATACAGTCTGATACTGCTGGCAGTAAACCTTCCACTTCAGCAATGGGTCCAAAACTGCGCTGCAGTACACACTCAATACATTTTCAGCTCTAGTGATTGCTGAGGCCATGGAAGGTGTTTGAGTATTTTACCAGTGTGTATGGGGGCACTGTCATCCTGGAATATTAAAATGTCATAAAGAAACAGTGTTTACATCATAGGGTGCACAAAGTCCAGTAAAATGGCACATTATTCCTTGACTGTTGTATGACCATGCAGAGCTATCATCGGACCTAATGAATCCCACAAGATAGCTGCCCATACTATTACGGATCACCCCCTGTGGCAGCACACATTGTAATGTGACGGCAACCATCAGCTTTCTCCAAATGTCAACCCATCCGGATGAAGCAAAGTGATAGATGACTGATCAGATCATTATTTTGAAAACTCAAATATCAAAGTGCTAATGTTCAGGGCTGCATAATCAGGCCCCTCATGTACTCCCTGCTCACGCATGACTAAGTGGCAACACACACACACACACATATCTCCAATGGCAAGTTTGCAGACAACACCACCACCCTGGGTCTCCAACAATGTTGAGACCGCTTACAGAGAAGAGGTAGGTGACCGGGCTACATGGTGCCAAGACAATAACCCCTCTCTCAACATCTGCAAGAAGGAGATGTTTGTAGAGGCAGCAATGGAGCTGAAATGGAGAGAGTATATGACTAAATTCTTTGCTGTGATAATCAAAAAATGAGGTCACCTGATCCAGGCAGGCAGATTTAGCATTAAAAACGGTCCAAAAACACCTATACTTACTGAGGAGACTCAAGAAGCTTGGCATGTCTGCAAAAACTCCCACAAACGTCTACAAGTGTGCCATTGAGAACATCCTCTCGGGCTGCATTTCTGCCTCGTACTGCAGCTACTCCGCTGCTGATCACAAGGCCCTCCAGAGGGTGGTGAATTCAGACGACAGCATTAAATTTAATTTAAGCAACATATAAGAGAAAGTAAGCAACATATAAGAAAAATGTCACAGAACCATAAAACATGCATTCACTATTAATTTGTATATCTTAGTTATGGATTTGTATGTATGTACAACCAATCCACAACTTCCAATGTGTTTATTGTGTGAACACGTTTTTTCAAGTGAGGCGGTAAAACCCTCATGTCTTGTTTAATTTAGATTTGTATGTTAAACTGTTGCCAATTGGCTGCTGTTTGTGATAACTAATTAAAATGTTACATTTCTAGTTGATATGATTACCTGCTGTTACCTAAATTAAGTTTTAAACACCTGTAGACAATTTCTATTCACATGGCATTTTTGTTCCCTGAGAAACACACTTCTGTTGTTTGTCATTCAATGATTCGTTTTTTTATGGATTTTGATGATAACAATAGTAACAACAATTATAATAACAACAACAATCATAATAATACAAATAATAATCAATAATATTTAGGGCAATTCGCCTACATCTTATTTGATGAGGGGCCATAAGGGACCAGAATAATGGGTATAGGGGCACTGGCCCAAAAAAGGTTGAGAACCACTGATCTAATGTGACCTCTGCAGCTAAATGTGTAATTTGGTGTTTTTTGTCATTCTTTCCACATGTTGTACATCTGATTTCTGTGCCAATAAATTATTTGTGAGGTACAGTAACAGGTATTGAACATTGGAACCGTAGTGCTTAAATTCTGGTTACCTGCTCATAACAACATAACACCCAAGCTCTTTGAATGTGTTCCTGAGTTTGTCCTCAGTGGCTGGCACAAAATCTGACAAAGGAACTTCAGAAGACCTGTTGTGCAATGTAATGCACAGTAGTAGGTTACAACCTTTGAGCCAATCCTTTTTAAAAAAAGCTGTAGTAAGGTATGTTGTCAATTGTAAGTTCCAAAAAAAGTTTAACTTCATGCAAACCTTCAAAGTGACTATGGAAACATTCTCCTGTTGGCATGTGAAAACAGATACTAAGCAATACAATTGTTTTTTTAATTTAGAGGCAAGAGGCAGAACAATAAAGTAAACCAATCAATAGACATACAATTCTTAGTTCTTCAAGATATTCAACACTGTAATGCCATTTAACAAGTTCGGAGACCGGTCAGAGACCGTTTTATGTATAATATCCATTCTGCATCTATGGATCAAAGTGCCTTGTCCCATAATATAGCATACTGACAGACATATCTCATGCAAGATGCAGATAGTTATGCAAGAGAAACCTGTGAATTACCTTAATAGTGAGATTTAGTTTTTTGTCTGAATAGCAGGCAAAAAGGAAGCAAAACAAATTCAGCCTTACCTTCCTACCGTCAAAGTAAGTCCCATGGTCAAAGTCAGTGTCATTTCATTGTCATGGCATAAACAATACTGTATCTAGCTAGCAATACTAGCAAACTTCAGATCCGGCAGCCATTTGCATGGCCTCATTCTGGAAAATTTGCTTACGTAAGTTGCTAGGCAACTGGCATTCAGTGGGGCTTTCTACCCTTCGGCCGGTGCTGCCACAAAAACGTGAATATTTTCTAGACCTTGCAAGGAGTGGCTATAATAAATAAATATATTTAAATATTCCTTGCGAGTCTTCCTCGCCAATCTGCCAGTATTTATTGAATCAAATGTGCGCTTCAGACACCGTACTCTCCTTTCCACAATAGCTGGTACAATACCAGGAGGAAAGTCATGTTATGGTTTAGAGGCAGGATTCTACACGTTGCGCTATCAACAAAAGTGGTGCTTACTATCTTAAGTATTCCGTGAGTTTAACATGTCTTTTGAAGAGAGACTGCTATCCTAGCCACCAAGGGAAGCTGGTTCCATCACTGGTTCTATCACTCATCGCTAAGACAGAACAGTATGGATTGCATGGATCTAGAAATGCCTCCCAAGTGGTGGGACAGCTAGGAGCTCAGAAGTGGCTGAACAAAGTCCCCTGGTGGATAGGGATTGAACTTTGAAGTGCGGAGGTGCCTGTTTCTCAAACTAGACACTAATGTATTTTTCTTATTGCTCAGTTGTGCACCGAGGTCTCCCACTCCACTTTCTATTCTGGTAAGAGTCAGTTTGCGCTGTTCTGTGAAGGGAATAGCACACAGCGTTGTACGAGATCTTCAGTAACTTGGCAATTTCACATATTGAATAGCCTTCTTTTCTCACATAGACTGACAAGTATCAGTAGAAAGTTATTTGTTTCTGGCCATTTTTAGCCTGTAAACCAACCCTAATGAGATAATCACGATTAGAGCTAGAGGTAATATAATCATTTTTAAGCAGCTTTGCGTTGCTGACGCAATTCTGCATTGATGAATCATTTTTTTTTGTTTTGTTTTAATTATTGAATATCATATACGGGGAGAACAAGTATTTGATACACTGCCGATTTTGCAGGTTTTCCTACTTACAAAGCAAGTAGAGGTCTGTAATTTTGATCATAGGTACACTTAAACTGTGAGGGACGGAATCTAAAACAAAAATCCAGAAAATCACTTTGTATAATTTTTAAGTAATTCATTTGCATTTTATCGCATGACATAAGTATTTGATACATCAGAAAAGCAGAACTTAATATTTGGTACAGAAACCTTTGTTTGCAATTACAGAGATCATACGTTTCCTTTAGTTCTTGAACATGTTTGCACACACTGCAGCAATGATTTTGGCCCACTCCTCCATACAGACCTTCTCCAGATCCTTCAGGTTTCGAGGCTGTCGCTGGGCAATACAGACTTTCAGCTCCCTCCAAAGATTTTCTATTGGGTTCAGGTCTGGAGACTGGCTAGGCCACTCCAGGACCTTGAGATGCTTCATACAGAGCCACTCCTTAGTTGCCCAGGCTGTGTGTTTCAGGTCGTTGTCATGCTGGAAAACCCAGCCACGACCCATCTTCAATGCTCTTACTGAGGGAAGGATGTTGTTGGCCAAGATCTCGCGATACATGGCCTCATCCATCCTCCCCTCAATGCGGTGCAGTCATCCTGTCCCCTTTGCAGAAAAGCATCCCCAAAGAATGATGTTTCCACCACCATGCTTCACGATTGGGATGGTGTTCTTGGGGTTGTACTCATTCTACTTCTTCCTTTAAACACGGCAAGTGGAGTTTAGACCAAAAAGCTAAATTTTTGTCTCATCAGACCGCATGACCTTCTCCCATTCTTCCTCTGGATCATCCAGATGGTCATTGACAAACTTCAGACAGGCCTAGACAGGCGCTGGCTTGAGCAGGGGGACGTTGCGTGCGCTGCAGGATTTTAATCCATGAAGGTTTAGTGCGTTACTAATGGTTTTCTTTGAGACTGTGGTCCCAGCTCTCTTCAGGTCATTGACCAGGTCCTGTCGTGTAGTTCTGGGCTGATCCCTCAACTACATCATGATCATTGATGCCCCACGAGGTGAGATCTTGCATGGAGCCCCAGACCGAGGGTGATTGACCGTCATCTTGAACTTCTTCCATTTTCTAATAATTGCGCCAACAGTTGTTGCCTTCTCACCAAGCTGCTTGCCTATTGTCCTGTAGCCCATCCCAGCCTTGTGCAGATCTACAATTTTATCCCTGATGTCCTTACACAGCTCTCTGGTCTTGGCCATTGTGGAGAGGTTGGAGTCTGTTTGATTGAGTGTGTGGACAGGTGTCTTTTCTACAGTTAATGAGTTCAAACAGGTGCAGTTAATACAGGTAATGAGTGGAGAACAGTCCCCCACTGTATACACGCAGTACTGTTTTTTGTAAATAAATACTTAGTAAATATCTATATTTTTTTAAAGTCTGATGTAGGTCTACTGTAGATAGGAGAAACAGCGCAATGAGAGCAGCAGCGTGTGCTTGAAAATGCACCTAGCTGATTGAAAGCAGACATTTGGGCTTTCTTTTTTTTTTTTTAAGAAAATCAAGCTTGATAAAGAATATGTAATGTGCGAGACCTGTCAAGCCTAGATAAAATAGTTCAGCAACACTACAAATATATGGAATCAAATGTCTCATTTTCACTAGGAGCTGGGATTAGCATCAGCCTATTATACAACTATTGAGGCTATCAACTGTACCTCAGATTTCCAAAAGGACAAAGAAAATCACACGGTCCATTGCCACAAAGGATCTCCGCCAATTATAGCACGACTGTAAGGATCTCATACTCGGTCGTGGAAAGCACAGGCTTTCGCTTCCTCCTCGATACCTTAGTGCAGGGGTGGGCAAACTTTTTGACTCGCGGGCCACAATGGGTTCTAAAATTTGACAGAGGGGCCGGGCCAGGAGCATTTGGAGGGAGTGTTTGGGCCGGATATACTAAAGCATTAAATGTAGTGTGTGCAATCTCATAGCACAGTAAGAACACTACAACCCAATTTATTAACTGTCTTTCAAATGTGAAAAATAGCCCT
>JACXGK010001611.1:0-66398 GCA_016801125.1 Novumbra hubbsi | reverse complement strand
ACTGGTGTTAGGGGGACAGGGAGAGGGATAGGGACTGGTGTTAGGGGGACAGGGAGAGGTATAGGGACTGGTGTTAGGGGGACAGGGAGAGAGATAGGGACTGGTGTTAGGGGGACAGGGAGAGAGATAGGGACTGGTGTTAGGGGGACAGGGAGAGGGATAGGGACTGGCTCTCATTCTGAGCAATTAAATTCTTATGGCGTAAGTCATCTATGCGGTAGTATTAAGCACAAATATAAAGCAAAAAAATATTTATCGACTGAAACATTCTAATTAAACAGACAACATAGAATATATACCCTGAAAAGATTGTTAGATTAAATACAGTGGGGAGAGTATTTGATACACTGCCGATTTTGCAGGTTTTCCTACCTACAAAGCATGTAGAGGTCTGTAATTTTTGTCATAGGTACACTTCAACTGTGTGACGGAATCTAAAACCAAAATCCAGAAAATCACATTGTATGATTTTTAAGTCATTACCGTATTTTCCACACTATAAGGCGCACTTAAAAGCCTTTAATTTTCAAAAAAAACTACAGTGCGCCTTATAATCCGGAGCGCCTTATATATGGATCCATATATGGATAAATCAGTCTCAACTGTGATCCGAGCCTTCACGAAGGCAGGAATCTCTGAACTGCGTGGCAACAGCAGCGACACTGACTCGGATAATGACGAGAGGAAGCGGGGTAGGTTGGATGCCGTAGTCGCCCACCTGTTGAATTCGGACACTGAAGAAGAAGAATTCGAGGGATTCGTGGACGGGGAATGAACTGAAAAAATTGAGCTTTATGTTTTATATGTAACTGAACAATGTTGAGTATGCACTAACGTTTGATTTAGTGGTATCAGACTGTTTCTTTTACTACGGTACGTGTTTACTGAATTAGGGAAAAGTTCCCCTGAGTTATGCACTAACGTTTGATATAGTGGTATCAGACTGTTTCTTTTACCACGTGTTTACTGAATTAGGGAAAAGTTCCTCTCCACCTTTGGGAGAAGAGTGAGCAAGGCTGGGAGATAATGTTAATATGCACATTAACGTTGGAACAACGTTACCATGGGAGTGAACGTAGTTGTCAGAACGCTTAATAAAGTTTGACTTTATCTTGACTTTTGTTGACATTCCCTTTAGCACATCTAGTGGATGCTAAACGCAAACCCAGTCAAACGTTTGACTGCAATATCTTATGCGCCTTATAATCCGGTGCGCCCTATATATGAAAAAAATTCTAAAATTGGTCATTCATTGAAGGTGCGCCTTATAATCCGGTGCGCCTTATAGTGCGGAAAATACGGTAATTAGCTTTTTATTGCATGACATAAGTATTTGATATATCTGAAAAGCAGAACTTAATATTTGGTACAGAAATCTTTGTTTGCAATTACGTTCTTGACCAGGTTTGCACACACTGCAGCAGGGATTTTGGCCCACTCTTCCATACAGACCTTCTCCAGATCCTTCAGGTTTCGGGGCTGTCGCTGGGCAATTCGGACTTTCAGCTCCCTCCAAAGATTTTCTATTGGGTTCAGGTCTGGAGACTGGCTAGGCCACTCCAGGACCTTGAGGTGCTTCTTACAGAGCCTTAGTTGCCCTGGCTCTGTGTTTTGGGTCGTTGTCATGCTGGAAGACCCAGCCACGACCCATCTTTAATGCTCTTACTGAGGGAAGGAGGTTGTTGGCCAAGATCTCGGGATACATGGCCCCATCCATCCTCCCCTCAATGCGGTGCAGTCATCCTGTCCCCTTTGCAGAAACGCTTCCCCAAAGAATGTCTGTGGTCCCTGCTGTATCAAATACTTATGT
The DNA here is from genome assembly GCA_016801125.1 of Novumbra hubbsi. Lineage (NCBI taxonomy): Eukaryota > Metazoa > Chordata > Actinopteri > Esociformes > Umbridae > Novumbra > Novumbra hubbsi. The sequence goes on along the minus strand of JACXGK010001611.1, from coordinate 64,588 downwards.
CATGCAATAAGATGCAAGTTAATTACATAAAAATCATACAATGTGATTTTCTGGTTTAGATTCCGTCTCTCACAGTTAAATTGTACCTATGATAAAAAATGACAGACCTCTACATGCTTTGTAAGTAGGAAAACCTGCAAACTCGGCAGTGTATCAAATACTTGTTCTCCCCATTGTATGTATCAGTACAAAACTATATGTTGTTGCAGCACTGTTCATCACTTCACTGTACAGAACAACAATTGGAATTCTGATATGTTTGACGCATACAATCAGGCAATGGTCACTGATAACAATGTATTTGGTTTTATTAGCATGAATATTCAATATATTACTTTCTGTAAATGTTACAGCGTTCTCAATAAGAACATGGATAACACAGTATTTTACTCCAGAATACAGAAGAAGTGGTCAAGACCATGATCATTAGCCTACCAAATGCCCTCAGACCCCAACAACAGAGAAAATATGTGTCCATCTCCTCACACGCCCCCTTAATCTTACAATGGCTATGGTCAAACTGGTCAAATTACCTCCACTATTGAACCTCCTAACATAAAGATAAGATACTCTCTCTGGACTACTCTCCATTCAGCCTCTGTAGGTTTGCATTGTAAAGCTTCCTTTGAGTACATTGTATGACTATAATACCACCGTGACATATTCCAACATTTATAATATTACAATTGTTTTCTAATTTAATACATATGGCTAGCAAATCAAATTTCTTATGGATAAAGATACACAGATACGGATAGAGATTTTAAATGAACTCTGTAGTTGAGGTCCAGAACTCAAGGCCCCAGAAGTGTTTGATTTTATGTGGATTGTCAACATATATAGAATTACTGGGAGAGCTATATTTCTTAAGATACTTCAATTGGATGTGACTAAATAGGAATGAATCAGAAATACTGCAGGAATCCTGTTTGCTCTTTATGACATTGTGTGAATATGATTATGGTAATAGAATTGCAATCATGTAAGATGCTAATACTGCAATCATAGCTCCAATCCACCCAATTGATCCTAGTTTAGCAGTTAGTAGTCCAGCCGCTCCCAGGACCATAGCCCCAAGTGTTAACATACCAAGCGCTGCAGAACTCAGAGCAGCCTCCACTACTTGAAGCATTTCATTTCCATTTCTGATTCTGGCTGGTGGTTCTACATACATCATCTTGTCAATCACAAGCTTCAGAAAGGCTGGCATTGCTGTCAGAGCAGTGGTTATGAGGCTAAATCTCCGGTTTGAGTTTCCCAAAAATGTGCCAATTACTGACACGAAACTCATCAGCACAAGTCCCATCATTGATTGTCCTCTTATGGCTATTCCAACTGCTCCTACAGAGATCCCTGTTGCCCCTGCCAGGCCTAAAAGTAAGCCTATTGTTCCTCCCGGGCCAAGGTATGGGGCACCAACATGGCTGCCTAGTGACACACCCTCTTGTATGTTATTGAGGACCACCACCGTCATGAAAGATATGCTTATAGACAACCAGCCAGCTCTGTCTATCTCCAGGGTACTAATTGAAACATCCCCCACAACTGAGCCAACTAACCCAGCTAGCACCACTCCAAAATGAACCAGGGTGAAAAGCACCATGGATGTGTCAGTAAAGACGTTGTGATTATATCCAGCAATTAATCCCAAAGAAAATCCTGCCACAGCCACAAAAAACCCAAATGGAGACACATCTAATATGTTCAAATTGCACAAATTACTTCTTACCAAGAAGGCCCAATGATAACCTAATGGAATCAGGATAAATGACGCAAAAAACAAAATTGGGAATATTGTGATTGCTGGGTTCACCAGCACTTCTGACATCGTTATCCCCATCCAAACTCCTATGAAGTTAGTAGTGAATGTCACAACCAAGAATAAAATTAACAATCCAATCTCATTATATGTCTTTGGAAGTTGAATTTGTCGTCTCAAGGGAGGTAAGGAGAGGCTGAGAATCAGTCCTGTGATACAAAGCCCTTTTGATCCAGCTGTCATGACTGAGGTCAACACCGATCCCAGGACCGCCCCGCCTACCCCACATCCTAGTGTCATTGCTAGACCTGTTAAGCTGTCTAGAGCTGATCCAACTCTTGTCCTCGTGGCATCATAATACGACAGCTTCATAGCACCAGCTCCCGAGATAATGCCACATGCAATAGATAAAAAGACCAGCCCAAGAACTAGTGAGCCCAACATCGCAATCAGTCCAGGAAATCCAATGATTTTGGCTGCCTCATGAGCTGTCTCCACAGTGTTGTCCTCTAATTTAATCATCTCCTCCACAGTCTTCATGGCTTTCACAGCTGCCAGCATCAGAGCATAACTTCCCAGTCCTGCGTTTAGCAGCACACCCACAGCTGATACTACCTCGGTGGAGAATATAAGGAGTAATTATAATGTCTGTCCAATGTCCCTATGTTCTTCTTTCGTAATATCTTGCTCCTGAAATTTCGTATTCTATCATCCAGACGCACACATGTTTAAAAAAAATCTGATCTTAAACCTTACTCCAAACTCAACCTCAATTTAATCAAAACCTCAATATCTAACATTTATGCCTAAACATAATTTAGCGCTAACGACTAATCCTAATCAGTAATGCCTAAACCTAATTCAATCCCTTACCCCAATTTCTACCTTTGCTCTAAACCTAACCTTGCAGTACATAAAACAATTTGGAGACAGGAAACATTTAGTTGTAAAGATAAGTGAGAAAAACAGAGTCAAACAATTCAGTCTTGATTTTTTTATGTAACTGAATAAACATTTTCTAGAAGAAAATTAAGTCATACCCATGTATAGCTGTTTCTTGGAAGATCACCTAGAATGTAAAAGTGAAACAAAAATATTGTAGTTGTTAGACCTGGTAGTTAAACCTACTACAATTATAATAATACATATTTCCAAGCTACATAAAGATATATAAAAATACACGAGACGTTCAGTCTAGGTGAAAGAAAAGCACACCTTGTTTGGGAATGTGCTAGCTAGTCAAACTATTTAAAAAGAAAGTGAAAGCTGCTGGGATGGACATCAGGACATTGCCTTCTGTCCTAATTGGCTGAGTAGTAGTGATGGGTTCAAACAGTAACTCAGTTCTGTTCTTGATGTTAATACACATACTTTCAGTCAAGCTTGTTCAATTCAAAACTTTTACCACAGTGTTAAATGGCTGCCCAGTTAGCCAGATACAGTCGCCAGGGGGGCGATGTCTATATGTGCAAAATAGAAATTCAGAAAATAAGTTATAAATTGATTTGCATTTTACTCAGGCTATACAACTGGGTTTTGGACATTCTGTCTAATTGGACATTCCGTGTTAAAGTTGGAGATGATGATTAATATATTCTTGAATGTTGGTAGAGGTATCACTTTATGCAGTTGATGGGGCTGTTTGGAAAAGAGGGGAAAATGTTGGACATGTGACTACTAACATTCAAAATGCTATGGTGGATGTGGAAGATTGGGCATATTTATTGGGAATTCAAGATGTTAGTGATAAAGTCATGCTACATGTCCTTTACCAGAAAAGAAAGGGGAGCAAATAAACAATCACTCATGGATATTTATAGGGCCTCAATGCAGTCCTGTATTGAATATGGTTGTATGTATATGGAGCAGTAGCCAAGAGTGTTTTGGACAAACTAGACAGAATTCAGTTCACAGCCTTGAGACCCAGTATTGGTGCAGTTAAAACAATACCTACTAATGCTCTGTTGGCTGAAGCTGATTAATGCCAATAATATGTAAGACGTTCAGAGTTAGCATATTGAGGGTAAATTAAAGGGTGCTAGAGATGAACAACCTGCAACAAAGGTCCTATGTGACAGTTGGGCATTTTCACAACAGCGACAAGGTAAAGGATTTGGATGGACAATTGATAGAGTAGCAGAAGGGTATGGATTAAATACGTTAGATTATGGACCAAATACGGTATGGGGTAATGTTCCTCCATGGATGATTCCAGTACCCAATGTGGACTTGCAACTAGTGGAGCAGAAGTGTCTCCCTATCAAAGGGAGACACGATTATAACATACTGAAATCAACCCAAGTGAAGACTATCAAAGAGAGACACTATTATAACATACTAAAATCAATTCAAGTAAGGACAATCAAATGAAGAGACTATTATAGCATACAGAAATCAATTTAACTGAAGACAATCAAAGGAAGAGACTATTATAGCATACAGAAATCAATTTAACTGAAGGCTATCAAAGGGAGACACTATAATAACATACAGAAATCAATCCAAGCAAAGACTATCAAAGGGAGACACTATTATAACATACAGAAATCAGTCCAAGCAAAGACAATCAAAGGGAAATGCAAAAGAGGGGAAGTGCTTTTTTCCAGATTGAGATCTGGATTAAAACCAACTCTTTATTTATTGGCAATAAATGTGATGTTTGTAATGTTTCTGTTAAACATGTTATTTCGTGGTGTGGTAAATATAATTTAGAGAAGAACAACTTAATAAGATATATGAGCTACAACGAGGTTAGGATTTAGAAGGAGTATTAGGGATGTGTGAGAACATGGGGGAGTATTATAAGGCTCTCCTTCAGTTTCTCAAAATTACAGAATAGGATCGTAATATTTATTTTATTTCTTCATGTATTTCATTTATTTTAATAACTGTGATTTTTTTTCCCCTTCTCTATAACCTGACGTATGTGAAACCCTGATGGTACATTCCGGTACAGTAGGTGGGGGTATGCAACAATATACTTTAATTTGCGATCCACCAATAAAACATAGCAGAAGAAGACGAATCCCAGAACGGAACCAAATGTTGCAAATCTTTTTCGCGGAAGGTTTTTTGTGATACACCGATGCATTTCCGCAGTAATGACGACAACTGTAAAGAAGGCACGTGTGGAAACCTCTGCAGAATTATTAGGTACATTTAAACTTTTACTTTGCTATGTTTTCCCGTAGAGTTTGTAAAAATAAGTTGTTACAAAGAAGTACGTTTGTGGGTGGTTATGGTGATTTTTACTCAAACTCAGCAGGCTGGATTCAAGCAAGTTGTGGTTAGCTACTATAGGCTATCTAAAGTCGTTATTATAGCATTGGCATAGCCACTAAATAACACGATCAGATCGGAATCAATTGTATTCGCTGAGTTTACACCTACGTAGAATTTTACTTGGGGTAATGTTGTTGGCTGTGGGAGACAACATATATGGAACATAGTAAATACTTGTTTGTGTTGTTAGTCGTCATTCGTGATAATTGCATATAGATGTGCTCTCGTATACATTAATTAACAGTTGCTGACTTGTTTTAAGCCATGTTTATAGTTCTAGTATTTGCATATTTCTTGCAAATAAATCACGAGGGTTTCGAGTGAAGTATACTACAGCCGTTTAGTTAAGTACTGGTGAAGTGAGAAAAGTCCTGTAGTGGGTAAGATAGCCGGTTCAATGGTGAAAACCGTCAATTGCACTACAGGGATCTAAACTAGAGGTTGTGGTAATTGTTTTTATGATTTGATTCTGGCTATAGGTAGTTAAAAACATCAGGAATAGGCACAGACGCTATAATTATTTCTCCGCACAACCCAAATCTTGAAAAAAGATTTGATGCCAGTCCTCAAGCATAATTTGTTAATATTTGAGAGTAATATTGCAAATAGTCTTAATATGTCTTACCTTCCCATTGACACCTTTAAGAAATCCTCCATTAAAGGTTAGCTAATGTTTGATATTGTTCCGTAGCAGCAGAGCTAACAACATTGTCATTGACCAGTTAGGCTGGATACTGTTCTCTGAGACAATATGATAGACCCCTTACTTTCACCTATCAGAAAAGGATTCTGAACCACAGGAGGACCAAGGTGATGAGAGCGTGGGTTCTGACGGAGGGAGCGATGAAGAAGGTTCGGGGGAGGATGGGAACAGTGAAGACGGATCTGACGAGGAAGAGAGTGATGATGGAGAACAGGCAGATGGAGGAGGGGAACAGGCTGGGGATAATGAGGGAGAGAGAGGCAAGGCCGAGGAGGGCCATGAAGTGGACGGCAACACCAATGCTGGATGGGCGGAGGTCATGGCCAAAATTCTGCAGAAGAAAACCCCAGAGAGCAAACCCAGCATCCTGCTGAAGAACAAACAGGTGGACAAGAGGAAGGAGAAGGAGAGGAAAGAGTTTCTGGAGAGAAAGAAACAGGTATGGAACACGTGTGTGTGCACATTAGCCCCAACCACATTCAGTCAATTCATTTGCGGTTTTGTTTTTTAACCCAAACTCAAAAAAGAGATTAAAACAGTAGGTTAGCTTGCTTTATTTTTAATTGCCAAGGCCTGGTAACTACAGTGTGTTTGAGTATGTTCAGAATATCTTTAAAATAATCTGATTTCCATGGGATTATTATGTCCATGAGCTACTTCCTGCCATGCCAATTAAGTCTTTGTTGCACATTGGCTAGTTTCGCACTTGTGTGCCAATGAGGTACAGCCGCGTTCTCTAACATACTGTACGTAGAAATGTTCAATAAGCACGCTTCCAGCAGTAGGTGCATTAAATTATTTTAGTTGCGAGATCATTCTAATTTTAGTGGAAAATAGAATCTATTTGGAGAAAGCCCTAGCATATTATGGGCAGACATTTCTCTCTTGAATGAAAACAAGGATTCAGATGGTAACAGTTATTGGTCAGATTGCAGCCTATATTAAATAACAAAGAACACCCTTTTTTCACTAAGGTTTGCCTGTGTCTGTTGTTAATAAAAAATGTTGGGCCCGTAGGCTGATACGAAGCGAGTCCGGGAGATGATGTGTAGAGAGAAACCTGACATTGTGAAAGACCGTGAGAATGAAAGGAACCTGCAGAGAATTGCTACCAGGTATACACGCTTATAATCTATTATCTCTTAAAAAATTATGCACTGCCTTTCAGATAAATGTTAATTAATATGGGTGGTGTAATGGTCGGACAAATTAGCTTTTAACAATTGTCATATCTGCAGTATCGTATAGAAGTTGCTTGTTTCGTGACATACAAAGTTCGCCATAATAATACCAGAAGTCACTAACATAGTGCTACAAAAAACATGTATAAAGACTACACTTGGATAAAATGCAGAAGTTTTTGTGGGATATAATAAAACAACAGATTACTTAGTAAGGGCCTTGTTTTCATGCAATAGTGGTAGCTGTCATGGTATGGGAATGCATAATTACTACTTTAGCCTCTTTACCCCAGACACTTGGAGAAGACAACCAAGGACAATATATTTTGAATCCTATGGCAAGTCACAACCCGGTTTCCTTAATGAATCTCCTCCCTAACTGAGACTAAAACAAATGTATAAGAAGAAATTATTGAGCTTTAACTGTTACCCAAGACTACTCGCTGCCAAAGTTGTTTTTAACAGCAATTACTCTAATTGAAGTATGTTGGCGTTAATTTAAGGCTTTGATACATTTCCACCACTGAAAATCACTTAAATTATATATCAATCTCACTTTAAAACAATAAAACGTGACACAGTCAAAATGCTATGCAATACTCCCAATACTCTTTGATACAGTCAAACTATAAAGTGAGTTTGCTTTTATGTACGCCAGAATGACATGGCTTGTTTTCTCCACAGGGGGGTGGTCCAGCTCTTTAACGCTGTTAGGAAGCACCAGAAAAACGTGGATGAGAAGGTGAAGGAGGCGGGTGGCTCAGAGAGGAAGAAGACCAAACTCCTTTCGTCCGTCTCCAAGAAAGACTTTATCAATGTGCTGCGGGGCACAGACTGTGCCAGCGGGGTCACCACCAAGACGGACAGACAGACTGTGAGTTCTGCCACCCCAAAAATCAGTTTCTCCGTTGTACGGTCTTAGGTTGGGTAGGGGGTTATTGTTCAAAGTTATCTGGTTCTCAGCGGTTCATAGTAGAGGACTGTTGTTGTTAGTAATTTATTGTCTTTTAAATCTTCACACACCCAACCATGCTTAATGTAGTTTTTTTTTTTTTACAGGTATATAGAAGGTAAACTGCATTATTAATTGATTGTTATTAAGTTCCTACTTAAACAATTAAAATATATTAAATTAAATGTTAATCAATACCAGCATTTGCAAAGCGGTGCAGCTGTTTTTTAAATATATTTTTAGAGACTGTTCACTTGCTCAAACAGAGTACTTAAAAAAAGTTGTGATTCAGCAGTACTGTGCTTAATGCGAAATTGACTTTTGCAATGTTCCGTGTTCTAGCTGTCTCACAAACGTCTTTAAATAGATTGCTCATTACTGCTGTTATAGTAACACGTTTTGCCATAGGGACATTCTGTCGACAGACATGCCCATACACTACAAGGGCCTCTAAGCTTCAGGGTCAGAGATTCGGGGTCAGAGCTGAACTGGTATTGACACTGGGGGGTTAGAAGGCTTGGATTAATGCCAGTCCCAAAAATAAAATTTTAGATGTGTCTATGGACTTCATCCCTATCCTACACCCTCGAGATCTTTTTATTTTGGTGACCGAAATGCAACATAAAAATTGTTCCATGTTGCTCAGGTCAGCAGTTATTGTGATCATTTAAAAAAGAAAAAGGATTGAATTGAAATGAAAAAGGAAGGAATCATTTTTAGTTGTTTAAGAAGGAATCTTTTTAATATTTTGGAGCGTCCTTGAGTGAACTTTCTTTTTTGACCACATGGTGGCACCATTGGCTTTGGTATTTTGAAATATGATTTGAGACTATTTTTAGGGTCCAATGAAATCATACTTTCCTTTTTTACCTGATTCCGCTACCACAGGTTTTTCCAGGTTTGTGTTTTCAGGTTTTACAAAAACCATGTCCAAAGCTATGCTTACAGCATATGAAATCCAGGAATCCTTCTGTCTCTGAATACATTGAATTCCCGCCAAGTTAATTACTTTCTGTATTATTATTGAATTCCATTTACTTCTGCATCACATCTTATATTTACAGCTCATTTGGTAGTGCTCAGAGTTTTGGGTTTGATTACCATGGGGTCCCAATACCAAAAAAAAGAATGAAGACTGATGTATGTCTGCCAAAGCTGGCAGTTGTGACAGTGGACTGTTCCTGCATTTGAGCACACCTCTGCATACCGAGGTTTGCAAACAAATGATATTTGGTGAAAGCTAATACAGCTTTATTATCTTTGTTCAGGCTGGCAGTGGAGTTGAAGAGAAGCCGGCATGGAGTGTGTTAAGGGACGATTTTATGATGGGAGCCTCCATGAAGGACTGGGACAAGGAGAGTGATGGAGAAGATGGGGAGCAGGAGGCTGACGGAGCAGAGGACTACAACAGCCAGTCGGACTGAGCGTGTGTGTGTGTAAGACCATACCTGAACGGTCCTGCGTTGTTGTGTTGAGCTCAACACTGATCCCCCTGCCCTTCTTCCCAGAGTCAGGGCCGACAAACTTTCTTTGACTTTTCTCTTTTATCTGAATCATCTGGAGGAAGACTGGGTTGTAGGGGTTTGTGACACACAAGCTCTCTGTTTTTTCCCTTGTCTAACTGAACATTGCTCCATCTGATCTGTATGTGTATATATATATTGACCTTTTTCTAACAGTTGCTTGTCCCTCAAAATAAAAAGCCTGATATCCATTCCCTTATTTAGTTTTGTATTGAATAGTTATTACTTTTTGACTATCCAAGTTAGGCCATTGTTAGTTATGTGACTAGTTAAACAACGGATGACTACTGATCTTCATTATGTTTATTATGTGTGTGTAGTTTGGGGGACGGTTGTGGGGATATCCTGATCACAGAGCAGAGACAACATGGCCCAGTTGACCAGTTCTCTGACAAACATTCCCGTCTTGTCAGAGTACGTGTGATGCCCTTCCGGCAAAATAACGGGAGAAAATCTGTGCGCCACGTAACCGTGGGCGACATTGACACGATGTCCCGCTGTACATTACCCTCTTGTTTTAAAGACCCACGTCCATGCCCCTGTGCCTGCCCAAGTTTGCACGCTGTATGGTTGCCAAGGTGATGGCTCTTGCATCGACCCTGGGCGCCACGGCGACGTGTTCTGCTGACTCCCTACTTTCTCACTTCCTCTCTTCCGCTGTCTGGTTCTTGCCACACACACATAAGCGATGGAAATATTTGCCTAGCACCCTTATCGCCGCAAGGAGAATGCCGCCACGTCTCAGCCGACCTGTCTCCACCACGGTGAATGCTCATTCGTCATGGCAACACTGCGACCTGCCACTGTGGAATGCCAGGCCTCTCCCGGCCCTGTTTACACACTGATGGGGAGCCAGTCTGCAATCGTCTCATCCTCTATAGATGCAACCTTCTTTCTATTTTCTCCTGCCATCCGCCAGGCCCAGCTGTCCCACACCTGGGTCATGTTCATCTGGCGCCTAGTAGAAGAAAGTGGAGTGATGCCAGAATTGGCCCAATACGTGTTTTCCTTTGCAAGTGGTTTTTGTAAAGGTGTGGCATAATGATCGCTACCCCAAAATGGCGACTGGGTTTTCTGTTATTGACAGGTATTGTGGAGCTGGGGTTCTTGCAGTTTCACTGTCTGAAGGCAACATTTTGGGGCATATGCAGGTATGTAATGGGATTAAACATGACTGGGTTTCTCATTATTACTAAAACATGACCATTTCAGACATTTAGGCTAAATTAATTATGTTGCTGTAGGCTACTGTATGTTTAGGCTGTGTTCACCATGGTCAGCAGGTTTTGTAGAGAACATCCCGGGAACCGCCATTCCTGCGTGAGGTCTCCGCTACACACACACACACCTCTGTTGGGCTAGTGTGTCTGTGCGGTTACTGATTTAGCGACAACATCTGGTTTACACCAGCAGGGCTGAGCGCTGAGAGAGTTTGAGAGGCTGTCACAGCTGATGAATTGCGGCCTTTGGTTGGGTGGGGTGGTGGAAGGGGGGTGGTCGGGGCGGGCGAGGTGAGAGGAAAAAAGTCATGAAAATGGTGGGGTTTTCTTAGGAGCGTAAATGTAAATCAACCTGGGAGTGAGAAAAGACATGGACAGGGGAGTGTTCATGGACTCACAAGGCTGACATGGTCCTTTGCCCCTGAGACAGGTGCTGGGATGCTGAGAGAACCACTCCCTAAGAACCTGTGGTGAACCATTCTTAGCACCCCATTTAAGAGTTTGATGAATGGGTTCTTCTTCTACAATATCATTTCAACAAGTGAAGCAAAAAACACCCTCACTCATGATTCAAAGTAATGATGTTAGTTTTACTTAAGCCATTCAAATCTTTGGAAGCAGTGTTCTTGCCATTATGTTATTGTGGAGCGTTGGAACAAGATAATGCTTTTGCCCAGAGCCTACAAATCAAATCAGCTTTAAGACCTTATTCACTTACAGATTTCTTCAGGAAGCTCAAAGTTTATATTGGCATCTGCAGGTTGTGTTTTTTTCAACCACGATACAACTCTGATATTAAATCTAAAGTATCTTCATGGTCTACTTAATCTTTTGCGTAATGCGGAGCCAAAAAAACACAAGACACGACTTGTAGATATAGCTATCGTGTACAGGGAGTCAAACTATCCATCCGGCGTTAGGACCCGTGGCAGCGCACATGGCCATTACCCGCTGCACTGTCCCGATGGGCAAACTGAACACTGATATTTACAATAAATAGACTTGAAGTTGAAGGAGTCCCCCGGTCTAAAAGTGACGACCACAACCTCAGTTTGAAGAAGGTGGAGCACGTGGTTAAGTCCCCTATAAATCTCGGTCTACAACCGGCCGCCTGCTGATGTTGTCCACTGGCACGCGTAAAGCGAGGTGCTCCGAATTTGCAGACGTTTTTCACCAAGGAGGGATGGAAGGACGCGTTAACATTCTACGCTTGCGTTAAAAGGAATTGCTTATTATATTGTACTTTCACGTTCTCGTCGTAGTCGATTTTATTTCTTATTCTCTCAATTCATACTGACCCTAACGCATTAGTTAGAACATTTTAGTAGTCTCTTCGCGTGTTGCAGGACGGGTTAACCTTGTATTTTTCGGTCAAAAAGTGTGATGCAACTGCTCAGGGAAGACCTTAAGATCTTCAAATAGAGCAGTCAAAGACGGACTTCTGCTGAGCGAGAAATTGGCCACCGTTGGAAAGCTTGCATCGCTCTGATGCGGTGGAGGTGCGCGCAAACTCACAGGCTACACGTCTGTGCTCTACAGTTGGAGATAGCGAGTTAGTTTGTTTTGCTTCAATATCATTTTTTAACTTGCAATTTAATATCCAAAATTATTTTTTTTAGAGATTGTTAACGTTGCGCACGGTATGCGTTTGTTATGAAGTAATTTGGGAATATCAGACTGCTGCTGTCTACTCCGCTGCCTATATAGCGGATTTTGCTGATTATTTCACTTTCATGGTTGTTGAATGGATTTTGAGGCACAATTGGAAATACTGTGAACACAGAACAACCACTTTTCTCAATATTTAGGGCTACAATAGTTTTTGTGATATTGTCCAGAGTTTCTAATATTTTGGTATTTTTTATTCAAATGTATGCATTTCATTTGAATGTACTTTCATAGGGCGCTATATACGCGAATTAGTCACGCTTTTAAGACGCAGCTGTAGCTTTTGTGTTCATCATGAACTACTACGTTTTAAGTCTACTCCTGACCTTGGATTTAGCCACTGTGGGCGTCAGTTTGTCTACATGTAGTACGTTGGACATGGATCAGTTTATGAAAAAACGCATAGAAGCCATAAGGGGACAGATACTGAGCAAGCTGAAGCTCACAAGCCCTCCGGAGACATATCCGGAGCCTGATGAGGTGTCCCGAGACATAATCGCCATATATAATAGCACGAGGGACCTATTGCAGGAGAAAGCCAATGAAAGGGCGGCGATGTGCGAGCGCCAACGAAGCGAGGAGGAGTACTATGCGAAGGAGGTGCACAAAATCGACATGCAACCGCCCTACCCATCTGAAAGTAAGTGTGTTTGTGTGTTTAGGGCTAATGGAGTTAATGGTTAAAACGCGTAACTCTATAAGCCCAAAGGCCTACGGAATTCGTAGGCTTTCAGCTACAAGTGTCATTAATGTGAAATATTTCCTTTAGAATGTTGTAGCCTGTCATCACGTGTGTTTCTTATGCATTTGGAAAACAAAACAATTCCGGGACCTGTTGCAACCTAGCCAACTCCCTCACGGGGAAAACAGCAATATCGCGAACACCGGCCTGTGTTGGCCTGTGCTGATAGTGTGGTCATACATCCTCATAAATGTGGCCTGACATTTACATTTTCTAGAGAAGATTTCCTCTTAGGCTGACTCCCGGCGACGTCGTGAGAAATTGTTATTAAATGGTTATGAGGTAGTAGACGCAGACTACAATGAAACACTGATCCAAGACTTTTCTCCGGCCCACTCAAAAGAAAGAGGACCTTGTATTTTGTATGTGGGTGAATTTGTAACGTAAGACGCACTTTCCCTCTAATGTTATTTTAGGACAGCGTGTTCTTGCCTGGTTCTCTACAGCCAGGAACTGTAGAAAGTGCCGGGACAGTTTCATCCCCATTGGCAAATCAGTCATTGAGGTAGAGGCCTATGAGTATTTATTCTTAAAATTACATTGAAAAAAGTGGATTATACATGGACTGAGCGTCTCTGAATTATTGTTTTTCCTTTTGGCTAAATAAGATGCTTAAATACTGTCAGAATAGTTCAGACATAGCCAAAGAAGACGGGGTGATATTGAGAAGGTTGTTTTTGTGTGTGACCTACGCTCCCATATGGGTTAGGATTATTAGTCTGAGACTGTTAACCCTGGGCTTCCAGATTCACCACGATTACTGAGTTGAATGTTGTTCCAACCCCTTTAGTGCTTTCAGGTCATACACCACTGTCTTTCTAATGTAATTGTTTTACATACACACTCATATTTTTAAAGTCATAGTTGTCAAAACACAATAATAATATTAAACAGTACCATTAATGGCATTACTTCTGAAACTGTTTTCCCCACACAAGATCAAATGCAAGTAGCATGCCCGGCATAAAGGGGCAATAAATGAGAAGATATTCCATATGCCCCAAGGTATATGTTGCATTAAATATTATCCTTGGCCCCTGCCAGTTGTATAAATACCCTACATATGAATAGAGCTGGCACTGTGTCAAGTGCAGTCAGGAAGGCATTCAGAGGGTATAAATAAACCCAAGTCATCTAGAGAAACAGCCCAGATCTTTATTTCTGATGCAGCCAGGCTCTACAGACCCTGGGAGGAAAGATGACAAAGAAAAGGAGGATGGAGAGAACGGGGGTCAATCTAGAAGTTTGTCCAACTGCCAAAGACAATGCTGTGTGTTTGTGTGTGTGTGTGTGTGTGTGTGTGCGCCCATTCATTCTACATTGTCAAAGTGAATTTCTTTGCCAACTAATAATTCACATAGCCACGACGGTATTCATCTTATTTGGTGGTGCGCCAGGAAGTCCTTAGAGCAAACCCTGAGGCAGGGGTGAGAGGTGGGGCTTGTGGGGGAGACAGTGCACTATTTAAACCAATGGCATTGTGCTTGTACTAGGCTGCACAAGGCCCTGCTTTGCCACTTGCTTCATGGAACATTCTATCATGGGGACCCACTGTTGCTGGGCTGTGGAATGGTTGGTAGAAAGAGAACCTGCCTACCTACCACTCCCAGCCCCCTTCATATATATCATCTGGCCACTCATTTCTCCTCCTCATTGATGCAAGTGGCTCACGATTAAACTCTTCCCAGTGTTTGCCTTCTCTAACCTTTGTTTTTTGCCTTTTCCTCAACCGTTGTCCCATTCGAACCTAGATGAAATGTTGTAGTGCTACACCAGTGTCCTCCTCACTGGACGCTACAAGCTGATAAAAAAACATTGATACATCGCTGTTAGCAGGTCGTACTTGCACTGTACATTAACACTAGCATACCACAGTCCGGTCTGCCCTCAAGTGATGGTCCGTCTCTGCTGTGTCATAACTCTCCTGTGAACATCAGCAAGAGTGACCTTGGTGTGGGTGTGCTCGCAAGCACCGTCTGTGTTGGGGGATAGTTTGCCTTCCTTGTTATCATGGCACATGGGTTATGTATCGCACCAAGCTGTCAGTATGATTGGTGCATGTGTGTTTAAACTGTATGCACCGGTTGGACGTGGCTTTGTTCAAACTCAGGGGTTAAACCAATAGCCTGGAGCAGCGCATTCATCAATTCCTAGCTATCTTCTCCTCCCAACCCTTAATCAAGGATGATAATAGCTGCAGAGGGGACATTGCTCCTTAGACTTAGAAGGATGGAATAGCAAGACCAGCAGCGGCCAATCTGGCTAGTTCTTTGCATATCACTGGAACGTGTTGTGGTCGGTTGATATTTAGGTCTTGAAACAACCTACAACTTCACAAAAGTGTTACAGCTGTACTTGAAGGTAGGACGTCCTTAATCATTATGGAAGTGCAATCCTCCCTCTGAGTTTTGTCAGTCGTTCAGAACAGCCTACTCCTCCCGTAAATTTGGTCATATCACCAGGAATGTTTGTATTAAATAAAATGTGGCATTGGGTTTACTTTGGAAATGTGCATTGCAGAACAGGAGAGTGTAATGTAGATAGTGTTAGATAATTTACTGCACTATCTATCCAAACCACAGTCAGTGCATTCGACATTCATATACTTTACTCACGGAAAATATTTCCAATTCCCAAGACCTTGCTGGGCAAACATTTTAGCGCTTTTTAAGAGAGGTCAATGGTTAAGGAGCTACTTCAGCAAGTGGAATACATCAACCTGTTGTACCAGCAAAAATGAAAAACACATGTTGATTTTGCCTTTATTTAGTGATGCATATTTAAAGGAGCACTAATTAGCAAGCTTTTAGGTAGGATGATAGTGCATTACACATCGAACGGGTTCCAAACATCAACACCATACGTGGTTAAAGCCAAATAAAACGCATTACAGCTGGATTTAATAACTTTCTATTTAGAGCATTTTGGTGTAATTGGCTCATTAAAGTGTCATTGAGGAAGTTTAATACATGCTCTACAAATGCAGAAATGTCCATGTTGCTAACCTAGGAAAAGCTATGATGCTGGCCTGAAAAGTTATTTCAGCCTATTGTGTTGTTTTCTGTTCTCAGAATATTACTCTCCAAGGTGAGCTAACTAGAACTGCATAGACATATTCCTCTGATGAGAGTTTGCAAAGGGGCCATATAATCAGAAAAGCCCGGTGGCTATGCCAAGTGTTTGAGTTACTGAATGACGTTTAATCAGGTTTTTAAAATTTTGCAGGAAAAATGTGTCATGTTTATTATGGGAAGCAGAAAGTGTCAGAGATACAGTGTTCTTAAAGGCAAACGCAATTCATATATAGATGAGATTTAAGGGTGTTTGTCTATGCATGTGTGTACGGGTGTGGGTGCTTGCAAACTTACATTTCTGGATATCTGCATTCAAGCATGTGTTTTTCTTGTGTTTCTGGGTGTCCGCAGTATTTGTTACAGACCATTTTAACTGTCAAATTAAAACCAAAACCCACCTGAACATTTGTCCTCATCTGAAGCAGTTGCATATCACAATTGCTAGTTAGGCAGATTGCTTTGCCGAAGCACAAACTCAGTTCTTTTATCTTATGAACCTAAAAACGTAATAACTAAATAAACTATATGAAAAGTGATTAGGCATCCTGTTGTCCTAGGACAATCCCCATTGTTTTATGGGGTTTCCACTGTAAGAGCAATCACCAGAAGTGTGTTCTTGAGAGGGATTGGGGGAGTTAATCATTTTACATAGGACATTTTCAACAATGGAAGTTGGATAAGCATAAGGATAACGGCAAAGCCTTTGTAGCCCATATTAGAAATAAATATATCTCCTTTTATGGTTCCTTAAAGAACATTTTTAATGAACATTCTTCTTCAGATATACCATCTTAGGAAAAAAACCTTATGCATTGTGCTTAAGAACAGGTCTCATGTGTAGTATACAGTATCGATAGACCACATTATCTTGTGTCTTATTGCTTAAATATACACTAGTGCAAAAGAAAAACAATTTACCCCCAATTAAAATTACATCATATTTATCAGAAATACAGTGTAGAAATTGTTAATGTTGCGAATTACTATTGTAGCTGGAAACTGCAGATCTTTTATGAAATATCAACATAGGTGTACAGAGGCCTATTATCAGTCACCATCACTCCTGTGTTGCAATGGCATATTGCGTTTGCTGATCCAAGTTTATAATTTTAAAAGGCTAATTCATCATTAATGGGCTCTGAACTGGACCTCCCAAAAAGACTATAAAAAAGCTGCAGCTCATTCAAAATGTTGCAGCAAGAATGCTAACCGGGACCAAGAGAACAGAACACATTACTCCGATTCTTAAATCTTTGCATTGGCTTCCAGTCAGTAATAGATTAGATTTTAAAGTGATGCTTTTAGTCTACAAATCACTGAATGGTTTAGTGCGTGAATACTGATCTGATCTGATGTTTGAAGAATCTGATCTGATGTTTGAAGAATATCAACCAAGCAGGCCTCTAAGATCTATGAATTCAGGCCAGCTAGTAGAGCCCAGAGCCCAAACTAAACATGGCAAAGCGGCATTTAGTAGCTATGCGACACACAACTGGAACAAGCTACCAGAAGATCTTAGAAATTAATTTTCAAGTCCGGTTTAAAAACACTTCTGTTTCACGTGCCTAGGAATGAGGGCTTGACCTCACAATGTGCCCTATAGCTTTAATAGATACTTTAAAAGCAACATGAAATCCCTATACAAAACGTTTTGATTTTCATAACTTTTTAAAAAATCCTTCTTAATTTTCAGTTAAACTTTTATTTCTATTTCTTTTTTTAATTTAATCTATTTCATGTTAAATTGATCCATGTCTGTTTTAATCAAACTGTTAACATTGTAATTCTCTTTTAATGTCCTGTAAAGCACATTGAATTGCTTTTATGTATGAATTGTGCTATATAAATAAACTTGATTGATTGATTAGAAATTCCTTTTGTGATCATGTTAGCATTGCAGAAAACTGCATCCCTGTTGTTAAACCAGGACATTAACCTTTGTGAACAATGCCAACCCCTGTTCTATCAGCACCTACTTTAAGTGGGGAGGGTGTCATTACAGTGATTACTAGATCTCACCTGCCACTTAGCTCACCTCTGCTACATTTTGAAAAGATGTGAGGTGAGATGGAATGTTAAAAATTACAATGAAACTTTTTTGAAAAACCTAGTTACAGCTCTTGCAGAAAACACTGTGTGGTGAAGTCCCAGACCCTGAACTGCATTATTTTCAAGTCAGATATGGGACACCAGGTGGGTATAATGCATTATTTCCCATGATAAAACTTGGGAGATCAATCGGCCTTCACCTGATCATCAAACATGATATTTCAGACAAGCAGTAATTAGCAGAACTGGGTGAATGATGTGTTTGGTCATAGGGATCTGGCAATAGTGGTACTGCAACAAGCAAATGAAAATGGTCACACCTCTTACCCCTTTGCTAAGGACATAATATCTTCAGGGGCACATATGGTCTGCCATAATCTACAGATTTATTTCCCTCACCACCATATTTTTCAGATTGTTACCAAAAACAACATGGCAAATATTGTATTGTAGGCGTGGACTGGCAAATCAATTCAGACAAAAATCCAAGGACAGGGTTTTAGTATGTTAATGTTAACTTTGCTTCATTTGGATAATTGTTGCTGTCCAATGAATTTTATGTATCTCCATTTTGATTATTTATTTTCATGTATGGAGATTGGGAATTCAACTTCACATACTATAAGTTATCTTACGACTGTAGGACCAATTAAATCACTTCAAAAGACATTGTTTTTAAAACACCTATGTGAATTGTTTGTCAGACGCCTCTATAAAATCACGTATCTCCATTGATATTTATTGTAATGAATTGTCTTGAAATGACTGAATTGTCTAATGCTGTATAATAACAACCAGGTGTGCAGTTTGCATAATAAAGCAATTTGGCTCTAAACAAAGAACCTCGTTCAAGATGTTAAAAATTAAAAGTAATATGAAACTGTTATATGAAGCTTGTTAAATTTGGGCGCCTGCGGGTAAACGGCTCTACGCCCGGCAGCGTGAATCAAAGCCTGCAGTAGGATGCAATTCATGAGTATTTCAGGGCAAAATTAGGATATTATCATTCTCATTGCCAAATAAATCCATATTGACTGAATAAAGTATAATCAATAGCAAATATTTAATGCTTTAAAGCGAAGCAGAATGTTAAAATGCAAACTAGTTCATGTTCAGATCAGCTAATTGTAATGATGATAAAACCGCTTATCAACACATGCATGTGAGAAAAACTCCTGTTTGCATAAAACATTTTTTTATAATCAAGGTTATCAGTAATCAGGGTTAACAGTGAAAAGGTCATGTTTCCAACATTTGAACTGCTTTGCGGGGTTGGTTACACCGAAACCAGACAAAGAGTCAAATCCAAAATATTGACTACATTACAGCTGGACAAACAAGAAAGGTTGAGGCCACAACAGCTAGAAACATAATAATGTTTACATTCTATATGACACTGAATCTTACAGTTTAATGTGAACAAAATTGACATCTAACAATGCCCAATGTAGATTATGTGAGCCTTTTTAAGACAATTGCAATCATTTACATTTCACCAACTCTATTTGATATGGTAAATCATTTACTATGACAATAGGATGTATTGCTGATGATAAACAGAATAATAAAGTTATTGGGCTAAGCCAAAACAGAAAACTACGCACCCAGTAGCTAGACTGGTTATTTTCTATGGCAGGCCTATGAATTGTCACTTTTAACAGCATTTACGTAGTCCCAACAAAACAATTCCTGTAATAGCAGACAGGGTTTAGCTGCTTTCGCTAGTTTTTTGTTTCTGAAGTAATAAAACATTTGTAATAAAATCTTTATGTAATTAACATTTTCCTATAGGAATTGGAAATATTTTAATTTTGCTAGTTAGCAAATATTATCACTGCTTACTTAACTAGCTAGTTAGCCTTCTTATTCAACAAAATCACCAGACCCCGGTTTTCGATGGCCAGCCTAAACGTAGCTGGAATGGTTTTGATAAAATGTGCACCACTTAAACTGAAAGTTGCTTCGTTGCAGTGGCACACACTTTATTGCAATTGCACAGTGTAGCTTTACACATCATCGGGTTCCTCAACATTGTATAGTTGTCTTGATTATTTTAAATTGTTATAATTACGGACCATGTCACTTGTTAATAGCTAATGCAGTTAAAATGCATTCCAAACCCACAAATATATTTTTTATTCTATTAATTTAGGTACATTTGGACATGAAGAAAACATCTACACTAAGCTAGTTTAATAGCTGTTTTGGCAATGCACTTAAAAACACCAGAAATGTTGGCATTATCTGTCACTTATTGAGTTTAAAAACGCTTTATAGTCTGGCGGGTCCGTCTTTATGTTTGACTGCGTTTTTTGTCTGACCTGATGTGTTAGATGTGTCATGTTAAACGCGTTGTATGTGTTAAGTCTGGTGTGGTTCAATGTGTGACAGATTGTGTTTAACTAGTTTTAGTAAACACTCACAAGACATGGCCACTCCATCCTTTACTTGAATACGCAAACAAAGTTATGTGGTGTGTCTGTGTGTATATGTGTGTTACTGCTTTGTTAGAAAGCTGGCTGTACAAACAACAGCCAAACATGTCAACACAAACACACAGATTGAACTATTTGGAGGCGAGTCAAAGCTTTATAGTCACGCTGTGTTCTCTACGATCATTAGTTGCATCTGATGTTCACTGCTTCCAGGGAAAGAGATTATTTGGGTTGGTGCCATTCTACTTATACCAACAGCATGTCAGTTTGGTAGGGATATTGGCCAAAAGGAACTTCTGTAGTTGATTTGTTGCATGTATATTGTTACCTTAGGTGTGTTTGGGATATTGCCTTTTGTGTTTCTTTATACTTGTGGCTGCACTGTTGCTGTCATGAAGCTGATTAATGTTACTAAACTCTACAATGTGCACTCATAATGCCACATGGCCTAGGTGTTCAGCAGTTCTTTGACTGAGTTATCTCTCTTTTTGTTGGTATTTCCACTGTATTTCCATTTGCAACCTGTCGATGTCTAACCTGTGATTGTATTTTCTCACAAACCATACTCCTGTATGTCAGTTAACAGAGAGTGGGGTTGTGAGCCGGTAAATAAGAGCAAGAGAGGCTCGACCATTTTTTAAACTTATGCAAGACCTGGACGCTGCTGCCATTTGAACTGCATGAAAACTGTAGCCAAGCATCATTGTGTAACCGAAAAATGAGTGAGCACAAAATAATAACTGTTCCTCCTCTGACTTTTAGTATTGTTTTACAACAACGGGGTAGGTTCCTCTGTAAGGTGATATTTGAATGTGAGCAACAGGAGGCAGAGAGATCTGCTGTTACTGTTAGTACAAGGCAGTTCAGTGACTGTGTCCCGCAGAGGCACGTTTTATGAACCCGCTGAATGTGTGATTGCACTTGGCATCGAGTGCGGTGTGTAATGTTATGCAATCGTTGAACAGAGGATAGGTAGTGTGTCAGAGTGTTCTTGGGGGTTTATGTATAAAGCGATTAATAAGGTGAGGCATTCTCTCACGGTTTGGCCCAGGCCACAGCAGGAATTCAAAAACGCAACACTTTCTCTGTCTTGCGCACACACATGCAAACATGTGCACTCCTTATGTTCTCTTTTGCACGGATTCTCATGCTCTGTCATGCCTTGGGTCTGTCCAGTGGCTGAAGCTCCAATGCTCCTCTTCCTTCTTTCCCCATCTCTCCATCTCTTTGTTTCTCTGTGTCTTTCTTTCGTTGTCATTCTTATTGGTATGTGTGTGTGTGTGTGCGTCTGTTGGTCTGTGGTTGGGAAGGAGGCTTGTGGAGACTGACAGGCCTTCGTGGAAGGGGCTTCAAAGCCCCGGGTATTTTTAGTTCCCAGGGATTATGTGCAGAGTTGTTTTCAACTTGCTATTGGCAGGTGAGTGGTTGGGCGGAGGTGGTTCTCTTCCGTCTCGCATGTTCCCTTCTCCCTTTCTATTGGTCTAACTGTGCCTGTCCTCTTTCATAATTGTTCCCGTATTTCCATCTCTGTCTCGCTTTGTCGTCGTTTCTCAGCTACTTTGTCCAGATCTCAACCTTGCAGTCCTACTCCCTCTGTCGAGTTCACGTCTCTCACGGGCTGTTGCTTGTTGTGGCCCCACCCCAGTTAAAGACAGTTCATATTTAAGTCATAGCCCCTCCTCCCATTTCCCAATCCCCTCTTCGTCACCCTTTCTGGACTCATCAATTGCTCTTTCCCTTGTCCTGTGGGGCGCCTGCCTGTCTCTTTATCCTTAGACGTCCGCCCTGATTCCACACAAGATCTGTCGTCCCCTCTCCCTCTCCCACTCTGCTTTGCTCACCTCAACCCCTCACCCCCTTTCAAGTCCAGTGTGAGTGAGAACAGGCTGTCCCTCCATGGTGGAAGCCTGGGGAATCCAAGAGCATGTCTTACAGAAGTGAGAAATGCTCCAAAGTAGGTCAAACACTTTTTTTCTTTCGGTCTACTCCGGTATCACAGCAAGGCAAATCAATATTTGGTGTATTTCATCACGGCAACTGAGCTTAGTATTGTGTTTAGCCCCCACGTGCCTGTATGCACTCCCGTCAACATCTGGGCATGCTCTTGACGAAACAGCAAATGGTGTCCTGGGTGAATACCTCCCAGACCTGGATCAGGGCATCAGTGGGCTTCTGGACAGTCTGTGGTGCCACTTGGCGGCGTCAGATGTATGGATACATAACGTCCCTGAGGTTCTCAATTGGATTCAGGTCTGGGCACTGTGAGGGACTGTCAATAGCATCAATGCCTTTGTCATCTAGGAACTGCCTACACACTTAGGCCACATGAGGCCGGGCATTGAACCCAGGGCTCAGTACATCAGCGTAAGATCTGACAATGAGTCTGAGGATTTCATCCCAGTACCTAATAGCTGTCAGGGACACGGCTAGTTGTCTGTGCCATCCTCCAAGTATATGTCTCCCCAGACCATTACTGACACCGCCAGACTGGTCATGCAGGACTTTTTCATGTCTGTTACATGTGCTCAGTCAGAACCTGCTCTCATCTGTGAAGAGAACAGGGGCACCAATGGCGGATCTGCCAGTTCTGTTTTCCACTGGCGAATGCTAATCCAGCTGCTCTGTGCTTGGCTGTGAGCACAGGTCCCACTAAAGGACATGTTCCCTTTATGTTTCTGACCAGTGTTTTTGTTATGTAAATTTAAAATAGGAACTGTGAAGTCAGCCAACACAGGGGATAGGGCTGTTTTCTGTAAAGCAGAATATTGAAAGTTAGATCAGATAGCTAAAAAAAACATGACCACTACCACTAGACTATTGGTTCTAAACCTTTCTTGTTAACCAACTACAGAATTTTTGTCTGGAAAATTTTTGTCTGAAAAATTTTGTCTGTGATCCTTTGGTCGTCCTATGGTCTTCTCAAGTACCCTCTGTGCTTGGTACTTTGTATCCCTGGTTGGAAAACCCTTCACCAAATGCCCTGCACCTCAGTTATTTACCATGAGCTCACTCAGCTGTGCACCCTCCAAAGACTCTCCCATAATTAAACTCTTACACATTCACTACAATACACATGCACACGTACCGTCATTCAGTCCAGGTGACCTTACTGTGTACCGTGTAAACTCCACTGATCCCACTGGCTGATCAGTAACACGAGGAGTCAAGTGCGTTGAAAACAGTGGGCCGTGCCGAAACCTGCACACACCGCTCTCCAAATAAAACAGTTAGGCCTTAAATTGTTTTTTCCTTTCCAGAAGGTCAAATGTTTGCCCACTCCAGGTGTCTGACTGACTAGTGCCAAGTGCCAGTATTATCCTTTCATGTAAAACACTCGCCTAAATGTCTCTATGTAATGTAGGAGCCAGACAGTTGGAAACAGTGTGATATTAAGGCCAGTTTTAATGTCCTTAATGTGTACATTTAAGAATCTGGGCTGCTGTAGGCTGGTCTAAGTTCTCCTTACACACCCAGTTAGGCACACATTTAAGCAGATACACATGCAAACACACTACAGGACAGGAAGTCCTGTATAAAACATTGGGTCTGGAGTGCATTAAAGGATAGAGACACTGATGGCTGCAGTTCTAGAGCCACTCAGAAAATAGGAAGTGCGTGTAGGGTCAGTGCAGGTCAGTGACAGTATGACAAGCATAGATTTAAGGCATAGATGGGACTCATAGTTCTATCTGACATCCCAATAAGTCTGCCATCTTACCTGGGACCATTTTGGGTAAGTCAAGACACTTAACTTGTGATTTATGGATCAGTAATATTGTAGAAAAGCACTATGATAACATACTTAATAATATATGTAGTGTGTTTTTTAATCAATGAACAAGAAAGCTATCCATTGCTAACTGTGTAATCATATGAGTATTGTGTTTTTGTAACTATCTCAGCTAGCTTGCTACAGGAAATTATGAATCAATGCTGTGCAAACTGTAATTTGTGGAATTAAATTAAATTATAATATTTGTATAAATACACAGTACATACATGTAGAATAATGTAAAATCACATTAGTGTTATATTATCTATATGAGTGAAGGATGCTGGGATAGGGTCCCAGGGCTAGCATTGGTTGGCTTAGGTCCCAGTGGCTTAGATGACTCTACAGCCACATTGAGGAGTTAACGCAAACCTCCTGGCTCTGATATTTCAGAATATTACAAATGCTTTGGATTGATCTAGGTTCATTGTGATGCCTGTAATGTTGTCTAGTTTACATTAAGAGTTTATTTCCCAGAAAATGTTATGTACATTCAAGTTCTTCCACCTGAAGTAGTTGTTTGTGCGTACCTCTATTTTTTGTAAAGGTATGATGGTTCTGATAAAATTCAATTCATAGATTCTAGACCTGGATGTTTTTTTGGGAGGAAATATATTACTGAATATTGCACTGACATAGTTGTCCTACTAATTCCATAATCTCATAACATTACGTTACTATGGGTAAGAGCAGCTGAAACTGCAATATAACAAACCAAACTCGTAACTTTTCTCTTATTGTTTCAGGTCTTTTTTAAGGGTGGTGTGCATGGAAACAGGATTATTTGGCTGATAGTCTTTGTATCTGTCATTGAACAACCCAATATCGTGATTAGCTGGTTAAAACAACATATCCCTCGATTTCACACATTCCAAAACAACAAAAGCCAAATGTACAGATGCAATGTACAGACAATGTTTTGGAAAATAACTTATTTTTTCTAGTGTACATGTTTTTTTATAAGCAGCCTCGCAAGCACAATGATGTGTTGTATTTACACATCCGAAAGACACATGATCTCATTCAACACACAGCTGTGTCTTTGGGGCAATGAAGCCAGGAACCGTCTGTCTCACAGATAGAGCTGCGTTTTATTCAAGGCTAAAACAATGGAGTTGGGGGATTTCCTGTTGTGTAGACTCTAGGCTGATTGGTTGATTTTATTTGACAAATTCAAATACAATGTTACGCTTAGCAACAGATACACCCAAAACTATTGAGGATATAAACACAATAAAGTCTAAAAACTTGTCTCTATTGTGATTGTCATTATAACAATATTTGACTATCAACCTAATACACAGAAAAATATTAAAATACCCACACCTAGCATATCTGTCTACCGGTGCTGGTTTACATAATTATACACATTTTGCTCGGCTGCATTTTGTTTGTCGCAGCTGGTAGGATCACTTTGCCACAGCTGTATATAAAAATAAGTTCTGACTAGTACAACTTTTAAAATCATACTAAGCAGAAGTCTACATACCTGTTCTTACTGCATTTCTTCCTGCACATAGAAGCATTAGCTGAATTTTCCACTGAAGGCAGATGACAGTTTTAAATGGCCAATCTATGATTGCAGCTTCCATCTTTGAACATTTAAATGAAGTCAGGGTATCGGTCATTGATGTCTCATGAGTTTAGTTTAATTGTCGTATGCCATCAGAACCGTACTATAAGCTGGTTTATGCATTTGTTTATAAACGGTGTAATTGTAAACACTCGCCTTTAAAACAATTGCCTCCAAACATGCTTGAAAAAATGTGGGTCTCAAGAACGGTCTCTACTTGAATCCATACATTTCTACAGCCACACTCCTAAGCTTTTTCAGAAACACTTGCACTTGCAGAAACCACCTTGCTGTTTGGTGAACTGCTGTTTGGCCCCTTAACACATTTATACTGTATGTGAAAAGATTTGATCCAATTACACGAGGCATGATAGTCACACCGTTGGTCTTGGTTACACTTTGTGTTAGTGGCCTGGGTTAGAGAGGCAAAGCCCAGCTCACTGGGTTAGAGAGGCAAAGCCCAGCTCACTGGGTTAGAGAGGCAAAGCCCAGCTCACGGGGAGCACCCTTTCTCCTTTCAGAAAGGAAACTAATTGTTTGAAGTTTTCCAGGACAGGTTTACTCTACCCCGCTTAGGAAGAGATTCCGGTTGTATTATTGTGAAACCATATGATCCCTGAAAGATGGTGATCTCTTTTTTTCTTCTCTTACTTCCTAACTTGCTTGTAAGCTGTTTCCCTTTGTCTTTGTGAATAAGAATTATTTCTTAACCGGCTCATCTGGTTTAAATCAATCTTAAAGGGGAAAAACTGTAAAAGAAAATCACCTTCCATCTGAAAAGTCCCACATTGCACACAAATGTTTAATTTACAAGACAAAATAACAGAAAGGAATAACAGAAAATGCAAGTCCATTGAAACAGACACAGCAGGGCATCCCCATGCCCAAAATGACCTGCTACCTCGTTTCAATGTTGGTGGTGACGTGTGTGGAATGGGGTATGATTATTTATGGTTCAAATGGCCAATATACCCCAACACCTCCTGTTCTCAAATAGTGAGGGAGATTTGAATTAGTTTAACATGTTCACCTCTATTCTTCAAACATATATACAATATTTATTCAGTGTTATTGAAACATCTTTAATTTGGCCTTGGGTGGTCCAGCGGTCTAAGCCGCTACCTCTGTATCATATGTACCAGTGGAACATGGGTAAAAGCAACAAATAACTCTCTACAATCTTTCCCCACATCCTATTCGATATGAAATAAAACAAGTCCCCAATGTTTAACAATCCAAACAAGCAGCCTTGGTAATCCATGCAATAAACTTGCCTGGCTTCAGAATTCAAATCCATACAGTATTTCTTCCCAGCAACAGCATGCTCAAGTATTTTTGCATTTGTCCTGTGACGTCATGGAAGTGATGAGTAATGAAGAGAATGATTAGAGGGATGGGGGCTGTCTGTCTGTGTGACAGTTCCAATGTGACATCAAGCTCCCCTCTGGGAAAAGGAAGAAGGAAGGGGCTAGGCCGTGGTCTGGTTAGTGAAAGCATAGTGCCCACCCCCTCAATTCGCCATCCATCCAAACACGTGCCCTATATGCGTTTCCTTTGTGTGACATCACTGCCGCCTCCACATGTCTCAGTCCCCTTGGGTGGACCACAGACAGGCCTCCACGTGTCTCAGTCCCCTTGGGTGGACCACAGACAGGCCTCTACGTGTCTCAGTCCCCTTGGGTGGACCACAGACAGGCCTCCACGTGTCTCAGTCCCCTTGGGTGGACCACAGACAGGCCTCCACGTGTCTCAGTCCCCTTGGGTGGACCACAGACAGGCCTCCACGTGTCTCAGTCCCCTTATCTGGACCAGAGACAGGCCTCCATGTGTCTCAGTCCCCTTGGGTGGACCACAGACAGAGCTCCACGTGTCTCAGTCCCCTTGGGTGGACCACAGACAGGCCTCCACGTGTCTCAGTCCCCTTGGGTTGACCACAGACAGGCCTCCGCGTGTCTCAGTCCCCTTGGGTGGACCACAGACAGGCCTCCACGTGTCTCAGTCCCCTTGGGTGGACCACAGACAGGCCTCCGTGGCGCCAATTGTGGTGGATCATTTTCAGTGGTCACGTTCGTATAAATCAGCGGGAACTTGGTTCTGACTGGCTCCTGTTCTCTCCCACGCCAAACCTCATGTCGACCCGTAATTCTCCAGCGGCTACGACCGTGAGGACGAAGGGGTCAGGATCCATTGCCGACTGGTGCAGGATGTGTCACCACCTGATGCCTCTCTCCTCATCACGTGCACACGTCCGACTGCGTGTTGGTGCTTTTTGAAGGTAAAATGACGTGCTGTGTTATTGCTGGGCGGTCTTTGTCTAGCGGATATACAGTAGCTTTGTGAGTGTGTGTGCGGGCGGATATATATTTGACCGGTACAGCAAGTGTGTGTGTGCGTGTGTGTGTGCTTAGCGAGGTTAATCCAGCTGGACTCTTCCCTGTGCCTCTGGTCAATGCGGCCAGTGTTGTGTTAAGCACAGCAGCCTCATTCATACTGTGTGTAAACACTCCGCCTTAAGCTGGCCCATTGGGACTTGTAAGTGTGACTTTCTCTGTTGACGGGCAGGAAGGAAACGAGCAAGAGCGTCATTAGTCTTGGCTCATCTGCCTTGCTGGTCACACGGAGAAAGGTTAGTGTTGGCGCGCTCAGACCATTGGTCACCAGCGCAGCACCGAAAGAAAGAGAAAACGATTGATGGAATGAGAAAATGTTAGGAGTGCCTCTGAGCCGTGACGCTCGGACGGGCATTTTGTAGGTTTCTGCAAGATACTTGGCTAAGAAGGTCAAAGGTCACGTCAGACAGCGATGTCCCCTCCCGCTGGCACAAGAGCATTGTGACAGGGTTGTTTTTAACATGCGGCACACACACCCTCAAACTACTATAACTCACAAATTTCAGTGCAGCGTTGAGTTTACAAGTCAATTGTACTTTGGCCTTCATTGCCCGCTCAGGTTTGGCTCCAAGCGCAGCTCAGCAGTTTGTCTCCCCTCGCTCTCATGAGGTCGGTTGTGGTTGTATATGCACTCTAAACAAACCGCGGTGGCTGGCTAATCCTGGGCTTCTGCCTAACGTTACAGCCATCAATTCCAAGCAACGGGGCCTTCTAATACACCGTGGTGTAGGGAACTGTCAAACACACCCGGCTGCACACATGGTTCCCAGCGTTGCTTTGTGTTCGCCCCCTCCTGCACGCCGAGGCCGACTGTCTGGTGGTGCACAACCACACATGGTTGTCAGTGGTAAGTGTGACAACCCGGGCCTACTATGTAAGCTCCTGTCAAATGCGCTTCCACCACACATGGTTTCGAGTAGCGCACGAGTTTTACGGTACTACTGTGCAGGCCTATATCAGTTTGTTCCAGAGACCTCCACACATGGTCCGTAGTATTCAGGGAGTGTTACCGAAACACTGGGTTCCTATAGGAACAAGGGGTGTTGCGATGTGCTTGCATTGACGATAATCGTGGTATTTTTTTTTTTCATTTATATCATGTTAATAATAAACATGATAATATCACCAGGCAGAAATGGCGAAACACACAATAAACAAAGTGGATGATTAATTTGACTGATAGCATTTTGTCTTCACATTTTCTGTAGATACCGTGATTATATTGTTATCGTGAATTTTGGCCACGATAATTGTTTAGTAAAACTTGGATATCGTGACAGCCCTAATAGGAACCACAGCTTAACCTCTGTTGACCCTCATGTGAGATGATAGACTGGGACAGGTGTGGGTGTGTCTGCATATTTATCCCATCACCACTACTGAATTACGCAAGAGAGCAAATCTAATGTGGTTTCTCGCAGAACACCATTGAAGATTTTTAAGACTTTCCATGGTTTTGCGGATGAGTATAACCACTAAACTGATTAAATATACTAGATAGGCACAAAATGAATGGGTATAAATTGGTATTGGAAGCCATTTTCACACAATTTCATGCAGTCCGTTTGTTTGGCAGAAAGAAAAAAAAATTCAGGCTACTGGTACTTTAGCCTAATGGACGCTGTAATGTCATGGAAATCCTCTAGGTGGAACCTGCAACCCCTTACAAGTCAATTGGAAAGAAAGTCTTCTAGGTGATAAATTGTCTTCACAGAACCATCCCAGGATAAGTGAAAGCTCTGTATGAAGTCCAAATGACCAGTATAGTGTCCTAGCAGTAATAGTTCCACTTGTCACGGGTGATAACATGATGCCAAGCTTAATGGCCTGAAGTCAGCTGAAAAATGTTCAGTATACTGTCCAAATCTACATTTTGTTGCATTATGTCCATTTGCATCCACTGATCATACAATGTCAGGCCCTGTGGCCCAGGGTCAGATGACCCTGTCCAAATTTCCGTTATACTGTAAAAAATTTGCATTTCATCGTGTAAAGTCCCAAATGGTGGTGTAATAACCCAAGCCATTGGACAGTGAGGTTAAGGGCTGAAACTTCAATGACTTCACTTCGTTGTCTCCCTTTCTTTCTCCTCAGTGTAAATATCTGCCTGTTCTGGAGTGTGAACTCTTTTTAGGATAACGCAGGACACCATGCACTGTGTTCTGTCATTATGCGGGTTAGATCTGACCATATTTGTATGCTTTGATAACGCCCAAATCCTTTGTTTCCGGGTCATTCAAAGCCCAAAAAACAGCCATAACTAGTTCTGAGAACCTACTCGTGTAACAGTTTAATGGGTTGATTGGCATATTCGTATTCATATGCATACTCTACATTACAATGCCTTTGGAAGTAATTTAGAATCCTTTTCTTTCTCCACATTTCAACGACCTGGCTCAATGTTGTGACAAACGTTGGAAGATCACACGTTGACTGTTAAAGATGAACAAAATAATTAGTTAAATGTACGTACTCACAACTGGATAGAAGGTGTGGTGTGGAAATCAAAGTGGGTGGTGGTCTGAGAAATGTTTAAGAGGGTGAAAGAAATCCACGAGGCTTAAGGCTGTTAACAAGACATTGATTATACCCATTTTACAGTTTCTCAGTAACTAAATTACATTACATCAACAAAGGCTTTCACCACACTTAATTTTACGTTTATTTGTTATTTGCCATCATTCTAAACATACAATACCCAACATTCCCAAAATACCCAAAAAGAAATTGGTGACAATTTATTAAATATGAACAGAAATATTCCATGGTCATTTGTAGTCAGTCCCTTTATTTTGTACTTTGTGAAAGCGCCTTTGGCAGCTATGACAGCTTTGAGATTTCTTGTCTATGCCTCAACCATCTTTGCACACCTGAATTGGGGCTGTTCATCCCATTTTGCCCTGCAGATCCTCTCAAACTTAGTCAGATTTGATTAGGAATTGATTAGTCTGTGAATTGTGATATTCAGGTGATATTCAGGTCTCCCCACAGATGTCCAAATCTTGTAGCAATGTCTTGTGTGGGCAAGACATTCAAAGACCCAAATCTAATGCAACGTTTTCTTTGCTATTTGCTCGTTACGCATAAAGATGAATGTTTGCCCTAGACTGTGACTATGAACAGTCCCCTTGCCCCTACCACTGATGCTCCCACCGCCATGTTTTTTCCTAGGGACGGTATATTGCCACGTGATGAGTGGTTCCTTGTAAAATATTTTTATCTTATGCTCTCAGTCTCCTTTAGGCGGCATGTCATATGGCTTTTACTTAGGAGTGCGTTCCATCTAGCCAGTCTACCATTATATCCTCTTTGCTTAAGAGCTGCAGGAATGGTTGCACCACTTCGGACAGTGTCGTGTATACCCACTAACTCAGGTCTAGGAAGAGCCTTGGTGGTTCTTTGTCCTTTTAATAAGGCATCGTGCATAGTCTGTAACAGCAAAATGTGGATCAAGTTTTGACATTTTCCTGAAGAAGGCACTGTATATTAAGGTTTTCAAAGGATTTTCTTTTATGCAGAGAAGCAGATTTAAAGTTTTCCTTGGAAAAAATAGTCTCAATATAAAACTAAATAAAAGTGTTCCTCTTTCATCCATTTGAATTGTCCTAGAAACACCAATTCATAAACTAACTTCAAACCAAAAGAGACTGCTTCAGGGCATCGAATGCAGATCGTATCCCACAATGAGTCTTGTCAACCATGGGAGCAATAGCATTTAACACAGCTTCATCTGAATGTATGTAAGGGGATAATACAATTGGGCAAAGAATCAATCCTTGCGGGACCCCGTGTGATACTTTCTGCTTTAACTTGTTCTGTGAGTACACACATCCCCTTGAGTATACACTGGGTGTACACAACTATGTAAGTCACAACTATGGATTGTTTTCGCCCTAATAAAAATGGATTTTACAATTTGTTCAACAATACAGTTCAACCACTATGTTTAACAGTTTTCTTTTTTAGTCTGCTTTAAGATTTTCTCTCTACTCCAACACACTGGCCTAATAAACTGTTCTATTTTTTATTTGTATGTATACTGTCTGATTTTAATATATTTGTATTCTACTTGTAGTTTACATTGTAAGCAATTAGCCATGTATAACATGTTATAAACTCTCCCCAGTCTATACAGGCTGTATATGCAGATTCAATGTTGAAAATGGACAGAAATAATGAGAGCTCCGAAACAATTACATTGTTTAATATATTAATGAGCATCAAAGCCCTTGGGTTATTTCACATATAGTACAGTTTTCCATCAGGGGACTTGAATTTCTTACCGGAAGACAGTTTGATTTAAGAGAAACGTCCCTGAACATTTGCCTAGTATGGTATCTATTTGCTATGTAATCGTTGTTGCCAGAGCATTGTGAAAGTCATCCAGTCACAATGTCACAATTTGGCACTCTGTGTGACAGCTCGATGATATCTTTACTGGTGTCTTGTGGTTATCATTTATTAATTAAGATGTACACCTTGTAAATGCCAAAAAGCCCTTTCAATGGAGGGGAGGGTTAAAGTGAATGTCCACCTTGTCAGCCGTAACATTATGAAGGGGTTTGTCTTCTCACAAACATGCAGAACAAATCCTGAACTGTCCTGTGTTGCTGTGTTTTAGATGTCATCCCGCACACGCACTACAACGCATACTACAGGCGACTCACCTTTGACGTAAGCTCCATGGAGAAGAATGCTTCCAACTTGGTCAAGGCCGAACTACGCGTCTTCCGTCTCCAGAACTCCAAGGCTCGCGTGTCTGAACAGAGGATTGAGCTTTACCAGGTAAGCCTCTTGTGTCCTCATCACTTAACCACTCTGAGCGTACAATTGTACTCCTAGAGGTTACAGCCTTATTCCAAAATGTATTTATTTAATTTTGTTCCCCAAAATTCTACACAAAATATACCCCAGTGGTGCCTGGTTTCCTCCAGAAATGGCGCTTGACATTCAGGCCAATCTTTGTTTCATCAGACCAGTTCATTTGTTTCTCACATTCTAAAATTCTTTGAGGTGTCTTTTAGCACACTCCAGGCGGGCTGTCACGTGCCTATTACTGAAGAGTGGCTTTAACTGGCCACTCTACAATACAGGCCTGATTGGTGGGGTGCTGCAGAGATGGTTGTCCTTCCCGGAAGGTTCTCCTCTCTTCATAGAGCAACGCTGGAGCTCTGTCAGACTGACTATCGGGTTCTTGGTCAACTTCCTGACTAAGGCCCTTCTCCCCCGATTGGTCAGTTTGGCTGGACGGCCAACTCTAGGAAGAGTTTTGGTGCTTTCAAACTTCTTCCATTTACAGATGGTGAAGACCATTGTGGTCATTGGGACCTTCAATGCTGCAGAAAGGTTTTTGTACCCTTCCCCAGATCCTGTGTCTTGATGCAATCCTCAGAGATCTACAGACAATTCTTTGGACTTTATGGCTTGGTTTGTGCTCTGACATGTACTGTCAAATCTGGGACCTTATATAGACAGGTGTGTGCCTTTCCAAATCATGTCCAATCAACTGAATTTACCTCTGGTGGACTCCGATCAATGTGTAGAAACATCTCAGGGATTATCAGTAGAAACCGGATGCACTTCAATGTTTTGTGACAAAGAAGTAAGTGCTCTAATGATCTTTACAAGTGTATTTACACTTTTGACCACAGCTTTATGTACATGTGATTTTGAATTTTAATACATTAACAAAAATTTAAAAAATATATATTAAATGAGGAGAAAGAGAAACAAAATGTGGAGAAAGTGAAGCACTGTGAATACTTTCCGGATGCACTGTACATCCCTAACAAGGCCTAAATAATAATGAAAATAAAATATAAATAAATATATTTAATTTAAAAAATATTTTTATTCCACAGATATAATTCTTGTTGTTTTTTCTAGACCAACTAAGATACGTTACATAGATCTACTGAATCCATGCTAAACTTGATCATACAATCATATCCCCACATTTTTTAGTTAGTCAATAGGATCAATATAAACAATACTCTATGTAAAATAAGTGGACTCCATAGTCAGTACACTGCGTGGAATAAGTAAAGTCAATATAATCAGTAGAATTGGGGGAGTCTGTGTAATCGGTAGTCATTAGAGTCAGTAGAAACAGTGGACTCAGTAGAGTCTGTAGCCCAGTGTTATTTGTGAGTGGAAAGAGGGCCGTGGAATGCAGAGCCATGATTTAGATCCGGTGCTGAGTCTCTGGGGGCTGCGCTCCGCCCAGCCAGCCCAGTGTCTGCTGCCTCCCCACAAGTGTAGGGCTGTCCGCACCAGCCCGTTCCCAGGGAGTGGTTGTGTTTATGTCCGGCCCGTGAAATGACAGGTGGCCTAAACACAACTCAACATGGAGGATTTTCTCACACAAACACAGGCGATTGAAAGCGTGTGAGGGAGGACAGATAGAGCCAGTGCAACCAGGGAGAGTTTCTCCGAGGAGGTCAACTGATAACCTGCGGCAATACAAGTTTGGCGTGTACGTGGACTGCATAAAATACATTTACGTCTACAACATTTAGTACCACACACTTTTGACACTACAGATTGAGCCTTTAAAATGACTTCTTTATTTGATATTTCCAATGATACTGCATAATAACCACTAGGAGTATCAATGAGTTATCAGGCTCATTATGTCCAGTCAGGTCCTAATGGAGAGACACAACCTGCAAATGGTCTCAGTTGGTCCAGTGGTCTTAGCCACTGCCTCTAGAAGTAGGGTTGTGAAATTCCATGAACTCCATGGTTTTCCAGATATCCTGGTTGAAGGATTCCGGACATCCTGCCTCTTCCCTACGGATTCTGTGAATCCAACCGGGATTTTGGGACAACCAGGGAATTCAGTGAGAGTTCCTGGAATTTTGCAACCTTATGTCAAAGGGGCTCAGTTCGTGTGTATGTCCCATACAGGTAGATAGGCTGCCAGTTTCAGCTGTCAGCTATTGTCGCCAGTCTATGTAGGCTTTTTTGGGGGGTTTTCACTGGTCTCAACCTCTCTTTTTCATTTCAGCTCCGTATTTCTTATTCTCTGCCCCTATCTCGCATCTGTCCCGCTATCCCTCCTCTTGTGGAGCTTCCCACATTAGAGCTAGATCTCAGGGGTGGAATGGAGCAGAGAAGTGTTTTACGCATTAAGGAGAGCACGGCCAATGTAAACACACGGTTATGAAGGATAGCAAAATAACAGCTCTCTGTTCGGCATCTGTTTCCGGGGCCTGATCCGCTCTCTCTGCTCTTTCCAGACCTGCTCAATCGATCAGGGAGAGAGGCAGCCTAGGAGAACCGGAGCAACTCCTGGGCTGCTTTCCGGAGTTTCCTATGTTGCTTCTCAATAAACAACAGTTGTGTTGCGCAGTGCAGTGGGGAAAGACACGGAACAGATAAACAAAACCCCAGGGGCAGGGACCAGCATCCCTCTGTTATGTCTTTCATTCTCTAGTGCCCTGGACTTGCTACCCATGTGTGCCTCGTCAAGGGGTGGCAGCCGAGCTGTGAAGAGAGACAGCAACTAGGCTACGTTTAAGGGCCCCATTTCGCAGACCCAGGCCCAGTAGTTCTCCCTGGGCTCTGGCCCAATGCTGATGTGGGAGAGGGTG
Source organism: Novumbra hubbsi (assembly GCA_016801125.1). Taxonomy (NCBI): domain Eukaryota; kingdom Metazoa; phylum Chordata; class Actinopteri; order Esociformes; family Umbridae; genus Novumbra; species Novumbra hubbsi. Next base: position 28,670 of record JACXGK010001611.1, on the reverse strand, counting down.
TGATAGCGTCACAGTGCAGGTAGTAGAGTCACACTTGGGTGTTTTCCACAGATTTTGAGTCACAAGGACTTGGCGTCCCCCGCGCAGCGCTATATCAACAGCAAGGTGGTGCGCACCCGCACCGAGGGGGAGTGGCTGTCTTTTGACGTGACAGAGGCGGTCAGCGAATGGTTGCATCACAGAGGTAGGACCGAGGTGTTTATTACTTCCTAAACCACAGCTAAAACATTGATGAGGAGATGTTGGTATCATTCACGCTTTATTGACATACGGATAATAGTCAAAGGAAGCATGCTGGGAATTGAACCCTGGTTTCCAGTGGGGGGCCATGCATGTGTACGGAGACAGAAGAGTTGTTGCCCAACAGTGGCTTTGCATTACTTTAATTGTTTCTTTTCTACCCACCAGACAGAAACAGCGGATTCAAGATCAGCCTGCACTGTCCGTGCTGCACATTTGTGCCGTCAAACAACTACATCATCCCCAACAAGAGCGAGGAACTGGAAACCCGCTTTGCAGGTACATTTGTGTTGGAGACAGGACAGATCTTGGGTGCTGATTGTCTTATTTGGTATTGATTGGCTTACATGTTGTATATACTTAGCTGCTCAGTTTAAGTGCATTACAGAGGATTGTGGTATTTGGGTAGCTAGCCGCCTAATATACATAGATTTTATTTTTGTATATTATTTTTTTCCTAACTGAATAAAAGTACAAACATAATGAAAAGCTAACAAAAACAGGGCAAGCTAAATAAAGAGCTTCATTACCCCTTTTCTTCCCCACTTCCAGATATATCCCCTCTACCCTGGATCACTACCTTGTTAACTGACATCAATTGTTCTGGAAGTGTGTTTTGGCAATATGAGTACTAAGTGCAGAAAGTAGCAGATATGCATCTTTTTGGATTTACAGTCTACATGTAATAATTCCCAAATACTTTAGGATTGTAGATTTCAGCACCTGATCCTTGTCACTTCAACTCCCAGCAGTCGATGTCTCCGGGGCACTTAAGTTAATCACAATACAGGACTGGAATTACAGCTTTGTATGTTTCGCTATGTTAGCTAATTGCAAGAGAGTGACTTCACTAATGTGCCAATCCAGGGGCACATTACCCTTTAGCTTGCTAAATCTACTTTATCTGACTTATTTAGCATATTTTATTTAATAAAAATAAGATAACACATAATAATAGTGTATTTAAACGGAAATAAAATGGCGGATAAGCATGATTCTCAGCAACTACTACTGGACTTTTGGTTGCATACGCTAATTTGCAGCATAAGGCTGCTGCTTCATGAAACTTTAACTGCAGCATAAACTAGTCCCCTCAAAATACCAATTTTAACATCAACAGTTAAGAAGTTACTCAAGTATCCAGAGCTGCAAAAAGAAAGACATATCCCAGACTGGCCAATAAAAAGATAAGATTAAGATCTGGCAAAAGAACACAGACAGTGGACCGAGAAAGAACTCAAGGCTAGAAGGCCAACATCCCAAATTTTCCTTTTCACTGTTGATGTTGAGACTGCTGTTTTTTGTGAACATTTTAATGAAGCTACATGAGGCGAAAGCACTGCAGACATACAGTGGGGAGAACAAATATTTGATACACTGCCGATTTTGCAGGTTTTCCTACTTACAAAGCATGTAGAGGTCTGTATTTTTATCATAGGTACACTTCATCTGTGGGAGAAGGAATCCATAACAAAAATCCAGAAAATCACATTGTATGATTTTTAAGTAATTCATTTGCATGTTATTGCATGACATAAGTATTTGATACATCAGAAAAGCAGAACTTAATATTTGGTACAGAAACGTACAATTACGTTTCCTATAGTTCTTGACCAGGTTTGCACACACTGCAGCAGGGATTTTGGCCCACTCCTCCATACAGACCTTCTCCAGATCCTTCAGGTTTCGGGGCTGTCGCTGGGCAATACAGACTTTCAGCTCCCTCCAAAGATTTTCTATTGGAATCAGGTCTGGAGACTGGCTAGGCCACTCCAGGACCTTGAGATGCTTTTTACGGAGCCACTCCTTAGTTGCCATGACTGTGTGTTTTGGGTCGTTGTCATGCTGGAAGACTCAGCCATGACCCATCTTCAATGCTCTTACTGAGGGAAGGAGGTTGTTGGCCAAGATCTCCTGATACATGGCCCCATCCATCCTCCCCTCAATGCGGTGCAGTTGTCCTGTCCCCTTTGCAGAAAAGCTTCCCCAAAAAATTATGTTTCCACCTTCGTGCATCACAGTTTGGATGGTGTTCTTGGGGTTGTACTCATCCTTCTTCTTCCTCCAAACAGTTTAGACAAAAAAGCTCTATTTTTGTCTCATCAGACCACATGACCTTCTCCCATTCCTCCTCTGGATCATCCAGATGGTCATTGGCAAACTTCAGACGGGTCTGGACATGCGCTGGCTTGAGCAGGGGGACCTTGCCTGCTCTGCAAGATTTTAATCCATAGTGTGTTACTAATGGTTTTCTTTGAGACTGTGGTCCCAGCTTCTCTGGTCATTGACCAGGTCCTGCCGTGTAGTTCTGGGCTGATCCCTCACCTTTCTCATGATCATTGATGCCCTGCGAAGTGAGATCTTACATGGAGCCCCGGACCGAGGGTGATTGACAGTCATCTTGAACTTCTTCCATTTTCTAATAATTGCGCCAACAGTTGTTGCCTTCTCACCAAGCTGCTTGCCTATTGTCCTGTAGCCCATCCCAGCCTTGTGCAGGTCTATAATTTCATCCCTGATGTCCTTACACAGCTCTCTGTTCTTGGCCTTTGTGGAGAGGTTGGAGTCTGTTTGATTGAGTGTGTGGACAGGTGTCTTTTCTACAGGTAACAAGTTCAAACAGGTGCAGTTAATACAGGTAATGAGTGGAGAACAGGAGGGCTTCTTAAAGAAAATCTAACAAGTTTGTGAGAGCCGGAATTCTTACTGGTTGGTAGGTGATCAAATACTTATGTCATGCAATAAAATGCAAATTAATTACTTAAAAATCATACAATGTGATTTTCTGGATTTTGATTTTAGATTCCGTCTCTTACAGTTGAAGTGTACCTATGATAAAAATTACAGACCTCTACATGCTTTGTAAGTAGGAAAACCTGCAAAATCGGCAGGGTGTCAAATACTTGTTCTCCCTACTATATGTTAAACCTAATACCAAGCTGTGTTGACCTGTTACAAATGTTGATAAAAAGTGCATCTACATTTCACTTGAATTGGATTAGAATTTCAATAATGCACCAAGAAATGCTGTTATGGCCAATGCACTCCATTACATAATTCTCAACATCATTAGGTTACCTCCTAATGATAATCACAAATCCACTATGTTGGAAACCCTGTGCTGTTTAACGCGCAGATGCTGCGTGCACATAATGGTTATGAATGGTATGTGGTTGACAGGTATAGACGACAGCTTTTACCCCAGCGGGGACCTGAAGGTGTTTAAGAAGAGGCGCCACAATGCCCAGGCTCCCCACCTGCTCATGATGCTGCTGCCATCCTACCGCCTTGAGTCGCCACACAAGAGCCACCGCTCAAAACGAGCCTTGGACGCCGCCTTCTGCTCCAGGTACTGAACCTCCCAGGACACCGCATATGTTTCATTCGACCAGACCTTCTCATAGATACAGGGGTTCACAAACACACACTTGGAAATTTTCCTTTTTGCCAAACTTCTAACATAATTGCTGACATAGTCTCTCGTAGTTCCTGCTTCGATGTAGTGCTCTTTCCACTGCTTTCGTCTAACTCCCCCTCTCTCTCCCCCGCAAAACTCTCTGCCCACACAAACACAGAAATGTCCAGGATAACTGCTGCTTGAGGTCGCTCTACATCGACTTCAAGAAGGATCTGGGCTGGAGGTGGATTCACGAGCCTAAAGGCTACAATGCTAACTTCTGCGCCGGGGCTTGTCCCTATCTATGGAGTGCTGACACCCAGCATTCAAAGGTGAGAGGTTAAATGTTAAATCATCTGAAGGGATTAGTTTAGAGCAGTAGTTTCCAACCCTCTCCTCTGGGACCTCCAGACCTTTCACATATTGAAAATTGTGCTAAATTGGACCACATACTTTCAATAGTTCCAATAGGTCTTTGTGAAAGTTGACTTATTGCATAATATTTTTTATAATATTAATAATATTAATATAATAATAATAATAATAATATTTTATTGCACTGAGAGTCATTTCGATTTCATTCATATTTTCAAACAGCAGCACAAGACCGGTCAAATAATTATCATTGTTACGATAAAGATATATTAAGATGAATATATCAAGTGCCCCGATCAAGTCAGTTATGACATTTTGGGTCCTAGTGGCCATTGCATAGGTGGATGAAACCACAAGGAGCAAGCATCAACACTGTTGATGCACAGTGGCTTGGAAAAAAGAAGCCAACAATTATAAAGAAACCTAGAGAGGATCCAAGCTCAGGGGTGACCAGTCCTCTTCTGGCTGTGCCAGGTGAACATTTTAATAGTACATGTTGTAATAATTAATTAATTTGTGTGGGCTGGGTCCAGAGTCTATAAAACCTAATTTCCGGTCAGATGCATGACCAGATGGACAAGGACAGGGACAGCCCTGGTAGGGGGTTGGTCAGCAGATTGGCAGCTAGAATCTTCAGGTATTGTCTTGATCTGCAACACAACCAGCCTTGTACTCCGGAGGTGTGCGCCAAGACCACATGTCCTCCTAAGTTTAAACGGAGCAGGAGTTTAGGAAAATGTAATGAGCTCATTCCTTAGATTTACAAGGACTTTCAATAGAGAAGAACTCTGACTCTACTCCTCTGGCACAATAATGTAGCAGCGTAAAAACTGACTGAGACAGGGGGGTCCAGTTATACTGTGGTCCTATCTGTGGGAGGCCCCGGACTGGACCCAACAGGCAGGAAGTCAATCCACCATCCAACCCTCTTACTGGCTCTATCTGCCCATCAGCATACAAGATTCAAAACACCTGGTTTATAGTATCTAATAACTCTGTGCCATAAAACAAAATTTGATAGACGGCATTTGGTGGAATTGCGATTGTATGATAGCAGCATAAAAGAGTCTCCATTTGCTTGAACGTCATTTAATTTTAATTTCTTTAGATTATCTGATGCAAATTTCTAACATGATTTCCCAAAAACTAGTCATGAATACAGCAACAAAATTGTCCCATAACCCAGTGGCATCGTTGTTCCTGGGATAGATCTTTTGATACAATTCCAAAAAATGAAGATGTCTGCTTGTTTGCCGACGATAATGTAGCCAGAATGGTGTTAAGAATCGTACATGTGCTACGTGAGCCAATCTGGCCTTCCGTGGTCTGGGCAGGAGTGTCGCAGTCATTTTGAATTGCCCTTGCCATAAGAGAAAGTAAAAGCTGGATGTTTACAGTACTGTAAACAGCTCTGTAAATAGTTCAGTCAGCCAAACGGTTATTACATTAAAGGCATTCCGTTAGTTAGACTGGCGGTATTCATTCTAATATGCCACAGAAATGAAGGCAACTTGGCAAGATCCCAAGTGTTTTGGATAGTCATATTTTAGCTAAGGGGATAACCGTCGAGTCCGTCAAGATTTGCCAAAAGGTTCACTATATAATGGAGAAATCAGCTTGCTTGATTTGTTCCTGGTCTTGGTGTTCTTCTCCTCGTCAGGTGCTAGGCCTCTACAACACCATCAACCCTGAGGCATCAGCGTCGCCTTGCTGTGTTTCCCAAGACCTGGAGCCTCTCACAATCCTCTACTATATTGGCAAGAACCCCAAGATTGAGCAACTCTCCAATATGATCGTCAAGTCCTGCAAGTGCTGCTAGGAACTGTTACGGGGCAACGCACACCCATGCATACACACATTCAGTTGCGTACGTGCACACCCACATACATACACGCGCGTGCGTCCGTGTAAAAACAGTCATCTACAAGACACATACTGTACATTCAGTCACACGTTTGCTCATCTGCAGCTGTTGTATAGAGATAGCAATTCGCTCTCCTGCCATTGGAAGTGCAAAAGGTGATGAATAGATCAAGGTGCAGAAAACATCTACCAAACCACCCACGCATTTGCACACAACCACATGCATACACGCGCGTGCACGCACACATACACATGACCAGCTGTGGCTTTTGTACAAGCATGTCTGTGTTTTTGTGTTTAGAAAGGACCTGTCAACAGCCTCACCTCACAATCTTGTCACACAAATACGCAAGAGTACGGCAAAACACTGGAAGTATATGATAAGTGTCGGTAACACTTGGTATTAAGTTGTTATTAATATGTAACAAACACATTATTAATTGTAATAACAACATTGGAATTGAATAAGTATAGCTGTGTTGTCACATGGCATGGTTATATTGATGTTGCTGAATCAGATATTACAAATTTGGAACTAAGGATTTGCACCTGCTCAAGATGGTTTTAACATGTATTATGTTTGCAGTACCATGGAGATACTGTGTTAAAAAAACAATCACTTTAAAATGTAATTATAGAATAGTGATTATCTACTGTCAGTAACATAGTGGACTATTGTCAGTAGTTAGACATGTGGAATAACATTAAGCAAGTGTATGTCTATTTGCTCTTTTCCAATTTTCTCATTTCAGATTTATCAATGATGTACTTAGATTTAGACAGCCATCTACACATATATATATATGGACACAGAAATTACAGCAATATCTTTGTAACTATCGTGTTGTTCCTACAATTACATTGTGTTGATTACATAATAATTTGGGCAATTTCAAAAAACATGTTATCTAAGTGTCTATATGTGAAATAATACGTCTGAGAAACAAAAAGTACCCCCTACCCCGAGAAGGGTACGCTTGTTTCAACATTCAAATTGTGTTTTTCTTGCATCCTTTTCAAAACTATTGTAATGTTTTCTTTTGTGTTCATTTCTGATAATTATATTACCTATTTAAAATTCAAGGTTTTAAGGTTAGTACCCAACTCTTTTGCCCTCAGAAAAGGTTGGGTTTAAAACAATGCAAATGTTTATATAGTGTACAGAACCCGTTATGGGTTATTTAGACACAGCCAGTTAGGTTGTGTGAATAACCCATCATTGGATTGGTTGGATTACTCAATCATGGGTTCATTTAATCATCTGTTTATTATTTTTTCCATGTCATCGGTTGTTAGGTTGTTTTTAGGGTGCGTGACATATCATTTATACCATCGTCCACCCAAAGGGACAAATGTCTTGAATCTTAAAAACGATATTCTTGAAAACTGCTTTTTTGAAAGAGGAGGGTGTCCTTAGTGGCATTAGGCCAGAGTCAAAACGCATTTTGAAAGCACCCACACAGTCTTCCCTTTAAAGCACTGTTGTGTGGGACCAATCACAATGCCTGGTGGTACATTAGGCTTTACCTTTGGTTTCATTTGGTTATTCCTATTGGGTTGTTCAGGCGAGGGCAATCAGGCTATCCGAAATCAAATTAACTTTGACCCGGTTGCACCAAACAGATTGAACACATATTTTGGTTAGCCACTCTCACTTGCCAGCACGCACACAAGAAACATCAAACCACAGTCCGAAACCAACCTACTTTTGAATTCAGTCATAATATCTTTGTATTATATAGACCAGCCAACCTTTAAGTTTGGGAAATACTAAATATCCATGAACATACTGTATTTGAACACTGCTTATCTTAACATTAATTTAATTTATAAATCCCAACACTAGCATAACATTTTTTTGATATATGTATTATCGCCATCTCTCTACATTGGGACACAAGATTCATTACGTTTTCAACTGTGGAAAAGCGTATTGCACTTGAGCTAGTATCCTTACGAAAGCATTCTTAGTATGTATCAGTATTCATATTTGCCATGTCATAACAAAAGGCGATAAACCAGAATTTTTTATTTTCTGTCACGGTCGGCCCAAGTTTACAATAAAAAAACCCACCTTCAGTCTTCTCATCTAAACCCACTGTTAAATCTCAATAACCCAGCAGCAACACCCAACTCCAGACCAACAACACTAAATGTTGTATAGTGTGAGAAGTGGCGGAAGAACCCATGACCTAGTGTAAGTTTACTACTCTGTGATAGTAACATAGTAATGGTCACATCATGTGCGGTTAATATGTGCTGTAACAGGCTGACAAGGTAGAGAGAGGCTGGGTTGACTGTAAGAGTGTGGGAAAGAGAGACATTTAAGGGGAGAAATACATGTGATAAATTGGCACGCATAGCCACACATACATAGTTGCCTAGCTTTTCAACCAACAATCTTCCTCAAGTACTCCTAAAAAAAAACATCCTTAACCATGTAGAAATGAAGAAACTAGACTGGTGAAACCAACAGTTCTGATATTTGATAACTAATCCCCATTCTTTAATAATTCCCCATAACCAATCCCCAACTCTTTGTTTTCCATTCATTATTTTTCTCAGAGCTGAGTGAAATTAGTATTACTAGGGCTGGGAATCAAAAAAAAATATTACAAATTAATTGCACAATTTGCTGTGATTAATCGCGATTCATATTTTTTTTTTACTAGGGCTGGGAATCAATAAAAAAAAGTACAAATTAATTGCACAATTTGCTGTGATTAATTGCGATTAATATAATTTTTTACATGTGGTAGAATAAATAAAATAAAACAATAAACACAATGAAGTATATCTTGTGAACTGTAAACAAAACAACAGAGTAGTCATTCCCATCAATTATATGCAGCAACATTATAAACAACAAAGCTTTGAGGGCCCAAACCCTAAACCTTAAGGCCTGAACCCTTGCAGACTTAATTGACGCCTCCTGGTAAGTGATTGAGTGCAAGAAGCTGGGCTCAAAATGCAATAAATTGAATGTGACATTACTATAGTAATGTTCTTAGATCAAATCTGATGAAAAGCATATTTGGAATAGACTACACACAGTTCTGGCTATATGAATCATAAGTGAACTTTGTATTTATACTTACATGTTTACTTTTTTTTCTAAACATACTGATGTCAGAAATGTAAAGATTAAACGTGAAAATCAATTTATTGAGTTAAGCATATACTCTTACCATGTTTGACTTTTTTCATACGATTGAATTTTGTATTTGCATACGATAAAATAGTTGTTGTTAACCTTGATTTTATTTTTTGGGTTAAAAAAATATTTCAGTTACGTTTTTATTTTCTTACGTTCAATACATTTGAGCTCAATTTACTCAATTCCATAGAGCTACAGTATGCAATGTACCTAAGACAAAAATGAGGAACAACTTTACCGAAGACCAGGTAAAGATAATTGTCTATTCTGTAGTCAACCTTCTGTATTCTCTGAATTTTATAGATGCTTTAGGAGTTATACATTCTAAATATGATAACTGTTTGCAATAGTGGACCTATTTAGCATTAGCTATTAAACATCGGACACCCAGGCCCCTGGGTGAATGAACGAAAGGACTTGAAAAAATATTATTTAATTTTGCTGAATGAGATTGAAAGATACTAGTCAGCCGATCCAAACATCCCATCAGTAACTCACAATAGGTGCCACAGCAGTAAGTGGTTAAAACCAAGGCTTTATTGTTTGTGATTCACGCAAAAAAGGTGCTGCGTTAATTGCGTTAAATTATTTTAACGCGTTAAACGTTTTAAATGAATCAAAAGGTTAACGCCCCCAGCCATAATTATTACGTTTAGTTACACAGTGTAATGAATACTGAGACTTTCAGAAGTCAGAGAGTGATCAAAGGTGAACTATACGTAGAGATGGGCAATATTCTACCACGTTAATCTACAATGTTTAAACTGCTTAAGAATATTTTGTAATGTTTATTACTTTGCGCTAAATTATAGTACCATGTATTTTTTCAACAGTATCATTGACGGTCCTGATGAAAATTTGCTATTTTCGGCAGTGCGAGTTCATTAGTACAATGAAAACCAGAATACATTGCACAATTGTTTTGTATAAGAGCATTGGCATTTAGGTCTTTAGGTGTTCAGAGTGTCTTTCTGTCCCGATTAACTAAGCAAATGAACAACCACAGATCAGTCATAAAGACGTAAACATTTAATGTTTTGAAAAGGCATCTTTTTTAAATTCAACTTCAGTATGGGAGAGAATGTTGTTAAGGGTAAGGGGGTTTTGTGTATTTTGAATGTTGAAAATTCAACCTGCTTTAGTATCAACAATTTACACCACTATACAAAAATATGTTTTTCTCTTTGTTACTTTCATAATTTGTGTCTTTTTTAATTGTGTTTTTTATTTTATTTTTGCCCATCTCTAACTATAAAAAACCTTTCAACACACACATACAGGCAGAGGAATGGATGTCTTTCCATCATCTACACAACAGAATGGATATTATCATCCCGCACCGTTTTTATACGGCTATGTAGGTTTATTTTGAGTGGAATGAAAGGTAGGTGTTGTTTTGACTATGTGAGGCAGTGGGATGGGATTGGGACATTTAGGTAAGTGATATTGTGGTTATTAGAGAGAAGGGATATTGTATGTTAATAGAGAAAATAGTTCCCTGGTCCGGAGATTCTCATTGGTTTTTAAGACTGATTTGGTCTGAATCTACTTCAGCGCTGAGGTAAATAGGTCACATTTACAACTGTTGCTATGGACACCAACATTGTATCTGTTCATTGGAATCAGAATAAATCTCGCCACCTTCTGTCAAGGTGTGAAACCATTCAGTCATCTACTTTTTCCATCCTGTGTAGAAATAATTATCGTTGCACTGATGCCATTTTGATAAAAAAAAGCTTCCTCTTAAATGAGGAGCATGGAATGACAGAGCAGAAGGTGACACTATCCCTTATGAACCCCACCCCCTTTGGCCACCAGCACCGATGGATTTTCTGGACAGTCAGCAATATGAACGAGGCACCAATATTGTCATGTTACAACTGTTATTTTTCATTGTGTTCTTTTTTTGTTGATGATGATGATGTTGTTGTGACCCACTATGACGCATTATAATGCATTACTGTTGTGGTGCTCTGGTGGTTAATAAATTATTTAAGTTACAAAAACAGGATGTCTTTTCTTTTCCTCTGTTCATCTGTGTTCAAACCGGGGTATTACATATATGCTATCAAACAATGAGAGATTGACAGAGGTTGACAGATGTTTCCAATACAGACTTATTTGCTGTTCCCATTGAGAAAAAACATATACGGTGAGATTTGTTATGCTTTATAAGTGTGCTGTAATTTTTCATCTCCCACACAATCGCAATGCAACTTCTCTCCAGTTCTTTCTGTGAAAAGTTATGGAGGTAAGCTAGAATGGCATGTTATGAGCACATGGCACATAGTCCATTCATATACATACAGTATATGTCAGATTTTAAGAACTTTTCCAGAAGAGTAACTGCAAAAGATTGAGTAAGAAGGGAATGAAAGGGAGTCAGCAGATGAGTGGGGGGGGGGGTTCTGTGTACAAGGTGGAGAAGAGGAAAGAGGGAGTGCAAACAGCGTTCAAAGGATGTGGGAGGTGTGAATCGTTTTGTTCTGGTATGATACATCCCACCGTCAGAGTTAGTGAAAGAGAGAGGGAAACAGGCAGGCTGCCCAGTGAGAAATATGACATGGCAGACTCCTAAGTAACTGCTGGGATAAATAAAGACAGGCTGAGCTAGGATGTCTGTTCAGGGACAGCACAGAAATTCACTTTCTAGAGTGGACGTCTGTCCAAGTATCTATAGAATGTTGGTGTATGCCACAGGTGTCAAACTCATTCATGGAGGGCCAATTGTCTGCAGGTTTTGGCTTTTTACTTGATTGATTCATTAAGATCCCTAATTAATTTCAAGCTTTTTTCTTCAAATTCTCTAGATATCAATTGGACATCATTTGAAAAATTCAAATCTTCAGAAAAAATGTCTAGCATCTACACAGCAAACAGCATAAACAATGTATTTACATCTCTAGATGGCCTCATCAGCTATCTAGAAAACAACTAGCTAGCTAAATGTTTTGGTTTATCTTTACGTAGTAAAGTACCATAATGTTGCTTTACAAACTAGATGCAAGCTAGATAGCTTGGCGTTTTAGCTATCATATGCATGTGGTTTGGGTTTTCATTTTCAAAGTCTACCCTGCCTGGGTGTTTTATTACAGAATTACTATCACCAAGCACCAAATGCTTTTTGTATTGTGTCTCGGGCTAGTTGGGCTGGATAGAGATACATGGGTAGCTTCCTAGCTAGGGGAGCATCCACGTTTGTCTAGGTTTAGGTGTTTCAGTGTTAAGGTAATTATGCTTAGACTTCTCCACATCTCACAGACATGTAAGCCTCCACCCACCCCAGAAGATATTGAAGTATACTGAAATGTCAGCATCGGACGAAAATTCCTGATGCATGGTTAAACCATGTGGCAAGTAAGGAAGTACCAACTCACAATGCAGGCCAACCTAGAGCCTGGCTCCACTCTAAAGACATCTGGCCCTTAAACATGTCTCAACATCCCTGCTGAACCCAACATCATCTGAGCTTGAACCAATTCATGGGGGTCTTTTCTCAAACGTCACTTTAAAAAGAGGGCACTGTTCAAAATGCAAAAAGGTATATGTAATTTGCATTACAGAATAAAAAATGTACATGGAAATATTTTAATGTCTATTACTAATTATGCTGTGCATCATGCTACTGATAAATATTTGCGACGACTTATTATGAACTTCTCATTGACTACATTTCCATTAAAATGTTTGTTATTTAGCAGATGCTCTTATCCAGAGCTTACATTTACATTCATGTTTTCTTCTAACTTCTACAGGTGTAGTGTTTTCATTTGACCTGTTGCTGAATAATATTCCAGCATTGCAGGAAATACATTTTTGTATGTAATTGTATTGTTTGTGACATTTGTACCATCTAAATGGCAATCTCATTTTTGCAGACAGCATACAGTAGGTTGTTGAGAATAACATCTTTTGAAGGTGGTTTATCTGAAAGGGCTCTTCCTGTGATTAAAACAGAGTTGCTCAGAGAGATAAATGCTCCGCTAACTGATGATGTCACTGTTCACAGCAGTGCAAGAATAGCTAAACTGTATGGTGTTTGTGGAAAGTCTCTTCCTGCCCACCCATTGTTCCTATGTATTAAGATGGCATCAGAGTGACTCACAACCATTTGAACCGTTAAAGATAATTATTATGCTCCAAAAGAATTAGATAAGCATTTTGATCATTGCAAGGACTTCTCATTCGAAATTTCAACTTAAGGTGTTGGTTACCATATCACTGAAGCCTCCCTTATGTATGCATTCATTAATTCTTTTTAACAGCTACATAATACATGATAACAATATTCATACATTAGAACAACGTTGGATTACCAGAAGTGTGCCACCTACCTGCAAGTAACAACAGACTGTTTAAAAATTGTGTTATTTCCATTAGAATAGAGTCATTTTCAATATCCAACATTTGTTTAGCTACAAACAGTTATCTAATCGAATAAATAGATTTTTATGCTCCGTTTTTTGAAGTTACCAAATACAATGTCTGTTCTCTTTTTTTTTACCTTTTTTTTACAATAAGTTAATGTAAATAAAGTTGTTTTACTGTGCCCAAAGCCATTGCAGTTACCCACTGACAGTATCTTTACTGGTACTGAAATGTATTTCGCAGTGCAAACACAGTAACAGTAATCTTGCCGTTCGTGCAAAACAATTGTGGTGGGTGGGGAAAAAGAGGGGGAGATTTCTTTTAAAATTCAGTGATGTTGTGGTTATGCAATTTGTCTCATTTCCGAAAGGGACCCACATTTTATAAGTAGCTCGTATTTTGTGTGCTTGGTTTACTTTTCACAATGGAGTAGGATTTCCATGTATTTGTATAATGAGCTTTTCAGATTGTATATTTTCCCTAATGTAAAACAGCACAGGCACAGCACTCTCTGGCTTCCAAGAATGTGCTTTGATTTAGTTCCTGTGAGCTTTTTGTGTGGACTCTATTTTCTATATCCCCAATATGCTGTAATGGAACTGCTACTGTGTTTTACATATAGTGCTGTCCTTATATTTGCTGTCCTAAACACTGTTTCCAAACCATTGAAGTTTTTTGCATATGATAAAATATAGTTTTGTGTTAATCTGTATTCCATTTATATGGTGAAATTGTCGAGTGTACTGCGAGTTCCTGTGAAAACTACAGAATTACAACTGTGACCCAAACTGCCCCGTTAGGCCACAGACAAAAGCCAGCTGTGTGGAGTTAACATCAGAATCTGATTGGTTTGTCGTTTCCTCTTGTTGTGATTTGTTACGTGTCTTCCTGTGTCCAGGTGTCACCTCTCTCCCCCTCTCCCTGCTTCAGGACCTGGAGCCTAGGGGGGGGGTTTCACCAACTCTTTTGAGACACTGTTTAATATCTTATCTGCTTCTCGACTTTCTCTCTGCATACACACACCTACAGATGTATACACACCTGCATACACTCACACGTTTACACACAACACATAAAGCATACCCTTGCGATCTTCCTCACACATGCATACACACATGCAGGTACACAAGCAGTCCTTCTGTCTTACACGTGTATGCATGCACCAGCACACACTCCTCCATGCGCAAATGCACTGTGAAAGCCTGTGAGTATTCAACCAATAAGAGCAGGGAGTTCAGGGTGAAAGGACTCTTTACCCGAGGGAGTAAAGCGATTTGGGGATTTGGTGATTCAGCTGCAGCTGGCGGCCCACAATAATATGAAATCAGAGAGACTCTGAGCGGTGACATCAGCACAGAGCAATGCACAGGCCCCGATTAGCACACAGAAAATCACAGAGGCTACTTGACAGAAAATGAATGTCCGATCGGCCCTCTGGGTAAGGGGGGGGGGGGGGGGGGGGGGGGGGGGGGGGGGGGGGGGGGGGGGGGGGGTTGTGGGGGGGGGGGTTGGGAGTGGGGTTGTTCATGTGTCAAAGACATTCCTTTGATAGCAATTCCACTGAATAGCATTTCCTCTGAACTCAATGTCACTTGGTTTCATCCTCTTTTTCACCATATACCCAAACTTTCTATCTATCTCGCCCTCTCTCGCTGCCAGAGGTAGTGTTGTGTGGTGTCTGTAATTACAGGAAAATCCAGCCCTCCTTTGAGCTCTGGATTAACAACTCTCTTTGTGGGCGCACAGAAAAGGAGGCACAAGAGCAGGCGGAATGAAGTATCCCCCAGGATCACAGTACAAAGTCCCTTTCCCCTTCCCTCTGGAGTTTGACAGGCATCTAGGAGATATCAGGACAGGCGTCTAGGAGATATCAGGACAGGCCTCTAGGAGATATCAGGACAGGCGTCTAGGAGATATCAGGACAGGCGTCTAGGAGATATCAGGACAGGCGTCTAGGAGATATCAGGACAGGCGTCTAGGAGATATCAGGACAGGTGTCTAGGAGATATCAGGACAGGTGTCTAGGAGATATCAGGACAGGCGTCTAGGAGATATCAGGACAGGCTTCTAGGAGATATCAGGACAGGCGTCTAGGAGATATCAGGACAGGCCTCTAGGAGATATCAGGACAGGCGTCTAGGAGATATCAGGACAGGCGTCTAGGAGATATCAGGACAGGGGAAGGAGACCCTGGAGCCCTGGACATTCAATCCCTCCAGCACTGGCCTACACACACACATACACGCACAGACACACACTCACTAACACTCCATTACACAAACACTGTCTGCCTTTCACAGCCACACTCGCCCCATCTCAGCTACTGAACTCCCTCTTACACACAAACACGCACTCAGTCTGGGCCTTTCATCTCTCACGCACAAATACAGTTTATATGAACTCAGTCACTCTCCCGCGCTGCAGCCGATTTTCTCAGGCCGGCGTACTCTTTGCCTGTGTCAGTGCCTCCTCACAAACGCCTGTGTCAGTGCCTCCTCACAAACGCATGTCAGCACCTCCTCACAAATGCGTGTCAGTGCCTCCTAACTAACACACATGTAAGTGCCTCCTAACTAACACACATGTAAGTGCCTCCTAACTAACACACATGTAAGTGCCTCCTAACAAACACACGTGTAGGTGCCTCCTCACAAACACACGTAAGTGCCTCCTCACAAACACACGTGTAGGCGCCTCCTCACAAACACACGTGTAGGTGCCTCCTCACAAACACACGTGTAGGTGCCTCCTCACAAACACACGTGTAGGTGCCTCCTCACAAACACTTGTGTAGGTGCCTCCTCACAAACACACGTGTAGGTGCCTCCTCACAAATACACGTAAGTGCCTCCTCACAAACTTGTTTGTTGTGCACACGAGTAACTGGATGAAGCAGACACATCTGTAGGCTAACAGAGTAGTGGCCGCATTCATCGTCAGAGGAATTGGCTTTTACAGCTTCTAGGCTGTTGTTGCTTTGAGCCGGCTCTGCTCTGGCCTGTGAACCTGGTTCTGCTGAAGAGATTAGCTCTGCGTTCACTCCCTGGGTGACTAAAGGAAACCCCTGGTGCGTGGCGTGGGTGGGCTTAGCCCAAGGCTGCGTGTGCTTGCTTTAATGTGTGTGTAGATCGAGGATGAGAACATGCAGATTGAACAACTGCTACACCAGGTTGGTTCAGTGACCCTGACTGCAACATTAGAGCTTTGCGTGTAAAATCCCACTTACCATAACAACGAATATTCATTAAAAGTGAGTTGGATTCATACTGGGCGACAGAGAGTGCAAAGGTTATGGGGGGCTGTGGGTCTGCAGTGGGCATATTAGCTCTCTGGTATTGTCATCACGTGGAAGGCTGCCAAGATGTCCACATCAACCAGTGTGTGGTGTTCAACTTCCCTAGCACAGCAGTTTAGTACAACGTTAAACACACACACATGCACAACGATATATGTGTTATTACTCACTGGTAAATGAGTAACTACCATTATTTTTCTCATCAGAGCAAAGGGCTGGTTTGTCTGTTGGTGAGTTATATGTTGGTGAATGATTTGCCCATTTTCCAAAGACCCATCTGCTTCTCCCAACCCATGAGGCCAACATATGAGTCCAATCTGCCTGAGAGAGGGGTCTCCATAAATGACTTGGGTCAACCCCCCTTCCTGGAGAGTGGAGGGGCGGGGGTTGTGGAAGGACTTGGTGGAAGAAAGGTGAGGGTGTCAGAAAACAGAAAAGGGAATGAAACAGATGAAAAGCGGCTGAAATATTGGAGTGTGAGAAAGAGCTGAGGTTGGAAAGAGGAAATAGCATGAATGGTCTGAGGAGTGGAAACTCCATAAGGCCGGCCTCTCGCTCCCCTCGCAGGGCTCTGGCATTGTCAATGCAATAGTTCCCCACCTTTTACCTAGCCAGGTTTTTGATATTCTAAATTAAACATCTGCCACTGTAGTGCCTATGTGCTCAGTCTAGACACGGTCCAGTGGACAATATTATGTTTTACACAGACACCGAGCGCCACTCTGACTTTCCCATATTGTTTTGAGCCGGGATGGGGAGGGGTGGGGCAACACACACTCCACCACATTTCCACCACAAGGCCTTAAATACAACGCCAAACTCACTGGTACCAGCTTAAATGTACACTTTTGCTAGCTCCTTAATATCTCTTCACTGAATAGAGAGCTGCACTCATACGGACATCTTATCATTTCTAAAGTCAATACATTTGGCCGTCATTCTTTTTTGTTGCCTGCATCCAATGAATGGAAAGCACTGCAAAAGGCTTTTAAGCTCTTCTGGTTGCATACTCCCTTAAAAAACAATTGTGCAATCTGAGCTGCTATCACGGTACCTCCTTGGCACTTCATTCTATCGGTGTAAATATGTATCTCATACGGTGTGTCAGGTCCTGGCTGATGGCCTCTGGCCTTCTCTATGTGCCTGAGGCTCACAGTCCGGACATGACTTTTTCTATTTTTTTCTCCCCAATTGGGTTCACCGATAACCAGTTCTCCCTAATTGGGGAGCATATTTAAGTTGCTCTGTTTGGTTTGTTTGTGTGTTTATTCTTTGGTGTATGTCTGATTTGCTCTTACTCAGTTTATGGTTTTGTCTTTCCTTTTGTTGTTTTACTTAGTTGAGTTTAAGTGTAGCAAAAAACAACAAAAAAAGGGATGTATTTGACCATTCCTGCCTAAAAAGACCATAACAGTGCATTTGTTGTTTGTAAAAATGTTTCCTGCCTTTCTATAGTTGCTTTCGAGTAGTCTATGTGTTGTCTTGCAAAATCATGCCAATGACAATAGGTTCGCAATTGCCGTACTGGTAAAATAAAGTTGAAATAAAAGGAAGTTCATAAAATAGAAAGGGTCTTTAATTTGTTAAGGTGTTGGGTCCAGTTTGATGTCACCATTGTTAACCATTTTATTGAAGTTTCCATTCCACCGTTCTACAGTCAGTTTAACACCTTGATGTACATTGCCATTGCCCAAAACCTGTTCTTGGAGATGTGTACAGCATTAGGGGGACAGAAAGCAGAATGGGAGTCTACTGAGCTGGTTTCAGTGGGTTCCTTTAATTCAGATCAAGAATGAAGGCTGCCAACATCACCATGCCGTGGATTCTATGCAGACTGTTTTGAAAGGTAACGAAAGGAAAGGGGGAAACATTGATTTTCAGTAACAGACATAGTGATCATTACTGTAATGGAATGGCTCTGGCTCAGTATGAAAGGATTGGGAAGACTTCTAAATAGAATCATACTTGATTTTTGTTTGTTTAAATATACATTTTGCATGTAATGTTATTTTTATGACTCACAAAGATAAATAACAGTTTGCTAAATATACTACATATAACATTTTATTAAGCAATACAATCTGTTAGTAGATGTATTTTTGGAGTATTTACTTAGTCTCAGTGCATAATATTCCCTTCATTGGCCATCGTTTTAAATACAGGATGCAGGTAATTAACAATTCAGCTGTTAGAGATCCTAAATCTTATCGGAATCTACTGAGGATTAAATCATTTGCTGGTGAGTCAGAGGCCTGATGTTAGTTTTACTCAAACCTGGAGGCATAAATAAATGTAATTGGTTGAGTTAAAAGAAAGGGCAGAGCTTGCATTTTAAATTGTGTGAAGGCTGTTTTGAACTTGTCCTTAAACATACATTAACCCTGACCTTGAGTGTTCCCCCTGTAGCTCATTTGATGTGAGCATGAAACTTCTTATGCCAGCGTTATTGGTTTGATTCTCATGTCAGCCAGTACAAATAATATGAAAATGCATCAATCGGGATAAGAGTGTCTGTTAATGTGAGCGGACCCTGTCTTTTGAAGGTTGCTCTTATGTGGGACAAATAACGCGTCAGTGGCAGACTTTATATAGAAAACAAGTTCTATATTGATTTCTTTGCTTTCTAAACATGCACACAATAAAGGATGCTCGCAATAGGACAAAGGAAAACTAGTCAGGGATAAATGAGGTGAGTAACTTAAACTATAACAGAAGTCACGGTTGTGGCACCGTCTTAACTATGCGTGGTAGAGAGAGGACTGGTGATTAGTGCCATCAGGTGGACTCTAATTGACTCTGATCCCCTGTTGTCAAATGCTGGGCGGGGCTACTACTAAGGCAAAAAGCCCACCCGCTGGAAGTTGTTCCACATAAATGATTTACAAAAAGAAATAAAAATGACGTCTAACCCAACCGTTTTTAGTGAAAACCTTGTGTGTGAGTTACTTCTATCTCCAAGATAAGTAAAACTTTGAATTTCCACTCTGTTAGCGTTTTTTTTGGCTTTCAAAGAAAGGCTTAATTATGTAATATGTTAGCATACACATTTTTGCGATGTATGGTGCTGATGGAACCTTTCATGGAAGATGCTTTGAACAACGATCCAAAAACTTAAAGAGTTCTCTGTAGAACCTTCCATTAAGGGTTTTAAGAAGAAACGTTTGATGATAAAGTGATTATTGGTAGAACCCTTTAAAGTGTTTATGAATAATAACTATATGCTTGTACTTTTTATGATATGCTTTCGGGTACTGTATGCTTTATTGATGAAAGATAGGTTAGAGAATGTGTTTAAACAACAGGCTGGGATCAGTACAATGCTGTAACATGACCTAGACTATTACACATTGAATGACATGGCAGGATCAAGTTTCAAGTCAATTCATGTTAAGAGTTTCCAAAAAAGCAGTTTATGCTACACTTCTACGTACTTCATTCAGACATTTGTGAACACCCATAAACAAACTACAATCCATCAGGAATGATGCATTGACAACATCACTGTGAATCACATCATTGTACTGTAGACATCAATGGTAACCTAATTTGCAATACATAATGTTGTTAAAAGGCATTATTCGCTTATATCTCATTATTTTGTTTGCGCTAGTTACACTCTAGTTTTACCTCTGCTGCTAAACTTGTTAGTCAGGATGTCTTTTAAAAGTACCGGTTTAGCTATTATCTAAGAAGTATAAGGCAACATATATACAATGTAATCAATGTAGGCAACATACTGTGCACTGAATCATTGCTAGACTGCTTTCTTATCTAAATAGCAAGTTAACTCGGGATAAACCATGTTTTATTTCGAAACAATTCTCTGGTGGTAACAGACAAGATATGACCAGTTTACAGCAGAAGGTCCAGTCGAGGGCTTTTTTCCTACGTCTCCCAGCAAGATTTGAGGGAAAGCCACAGTAGTCCGATTAACCCCAGTGACACCTTGACCGTGTAAGGAAACAATTACCCCCAAAATAATGCTTCATGGGCTTAAATGTTGATGAATGTTCCATGCATATTTCAGCACCAATGCCAAATGTCTGACCTCTGGGTTCCACCACTCAGTATTAGAGTCCAATAGGCGGACCCATCACCCCCTCCTGCCCCCTCCTGCTCCCTCTTGCCCCCTCCTGCCCCCTCCTGCCTGCACCTCTTGCCCAGCGGTAGGGTGATTAATGACAGTGACTCACACTCCGGGCCCAGTGAGATTAATGGCCCGCAATGACTCGTTGCCAGCATTTAAGATTAATAGCACTTAATGGTTTGTATTGCCGCCTTGTAATCGAGCCGTCACTGGTCCTGCTTGAGGAATAGCAGGTCCTTGCATCATTTCTCACGCCTCGCGGTTCCCTCTGAGCTCCCAGTCGGTCTCATGTCCCTGGGGACACCAGCACCCCCCCATACCTCGAGACCTGGTACATCCTGTCCGGTGAGTAAATGGGGCAGGTCAAAATTCATTGTCAGGCCAAACTTCCTGTGAGTTTATAGGGGTTCATGTCTGTCCCCACTCAATCTAGAAATTGACTATGGGGGCCGGCATATGGGTGAACCATCCAAGTGGTCCCTCTCTCAGGGAGGCTCAACCTTTCAATGTGACACTGTCTGAATCCAATATAAATACTGTGGTCACATGGAAACAGCTAGCATCAGGTGGCGACAGGGTGTAATTATGAGGAGTTTGGGGCCAGGAACAAGAATGCAAGCTGTTTTAAATTTTAAAGTTGGGAGAAAAGAATGTCTCTACCTGCCCCTAATTGCTCCCCAGGTACACAAAAAGGCGGCCCAACGGAAGTTAAACTTCAGCTTTTATCTACATAAACTGGTTGAATTCAGGCTAGAAGGCAAAATGGAATATGCGGCATCATTTCTCTTTATTAATTTATTATAAGAGATAGCAAGAAACAATGTCATTTCAGTACATTCAGGAAATACACCTTTTCGGCATCTGCGTTATCTGTCAAAATCAAGTCAGTTGACTGGGTTTGTAAGTCCGGAGATGTGGTGTTGCAAGTACACAGCGGACAGAGTCTCAGGCAGTTTTAGCTGGGAATAACCCCCCCCACCCACCACCACAGAATCTGATAACATCATTATGTGGATAAACGATGGCTTAGAAAAGCAAATGGGGGATGTCTGGCATAGTTTGTCATTCCTAGAGAAGTCCCCTTTTCTCTCTGAGAACCCAATTACAGTTTTAGTCCTTCTTAAGCTGCTGTTTGCTGTTAGAAACGTCAGGGTCATGGTGCTTTATCTTGATCGCATAAATCAAAACCAAACTTCAGCTCTCTTTCAGAATGAATGGTCCTTTTTAGTTTGCAGAAACACTGGATGTAGGTGATTGACAATTGTTTTGGTCCCTTAACTCCTTGGTTCCTGAATTCAGTGTGTGTGTGTGTGTGTGTGTGTGCGTGCGAGCCCGTGCCTTCCTCTTTCTCTTTTTACAGAGTTGTTTGGGTAGGGCCATGCAAGAAAGCGGTGTATTGAATAACCCTGTTCTCCCTTGGGGAACCGTGCCCCCATTATTGAATAGAGCGTTGTCTCCTAGGCTGAGCGCTGGCCTTGATTCTGAGCCAGGAAGCCCAACTGTCCCTGTCCATCAGTGTGACCAGACCAATGCAGAATAAACCCCACGACCTGGCCAGAGGAGTATCTGGGAAGGTGGTGGGAGTCCGCACGCTTCCATTTGTTTCAACTTCCACTCAGGTGGGAAGGGGGCACTTTGCTCCAAAAGCCAATCTACTCCCATCGCCCTGTGTTATCTCAAAGAATGGGTCCTGACATGACTAAATAAACCAAGCATAAAATGATTGCTGGTATTGGACAGTACACACGGTGTTGTGGTGTGTGTGGGAGAGCAGAACGGGAGTAGTGGGGGTAAAGTGTGATAGACGCCGTGTGTAGTCTGTGGTGTGTATAGCGCCAGTGGGCGGTTATTTGTGCAGGCCGCCTGGTGCATGTCTGTTGCGAAGTCAGTGAGTGTCCCTCTCTCTCTCTCCTTCCTGTGTGAAGGCTGACTGTATGTGTTCCGGACCGGGACCAGACCAGACGTTTGAGTCAGAGCAGCATGGGAACGCTTCCTCGCTAGCCCTCCCATCCCTGCTATGTCTCTGTTCCTGTGTGTGGGTGTCCCGGCTCCATCTCCATCCAACTGTCCTTCTCCCCAACCCGGCCAGAACCCCCCCCCGCCAAGGTCAGTGCAAGTTGGGTTTTCAGTTAGCAGGAAGCGGGGGTCGGAGGTTATCCGTCTGCAACTCGACAGACGATGCACAGGCACTGTTAAACATGGACGGAGGCGGGGAACTGTTGTGTGTCAAGCTCCGACACTCTTGACCTCTTTCTTGGTGTCCCCAATGAAGCCCGATCATGCTACATGCTACATACACACCCGTTAACTCAGGTGGTTGCAAACACATTCATGCGCTTGTTCCTGTGCTGAAAATGTTTGTGCGTGTGTGGGAACTGAGATCCCCTTGGTCAGTGTATTGCTACATATCTAGCTTGTTAGGGAAGGGCATTTCTCTTCCTTTGTTACTGTTAAGGTTTCTCTTATGTCAAAGCTTGATAAACTGCACAATGGCGTGGGTACGTGTGTGTACGCACAGAAACAGGTTCCCCTCTCCACAAGTGTTGTCCTTTCAGAGGACTCTCTGCTCACTCATGTACCCCCGTGCACACATAGGCAAGCGCACCAAACACCAGGGAGGGAGGAATTACCTTGTTAAGTGCATGTTCCCGGCCCTGTGGTCCCAGGCAGGCTCCTTTTTCCGGAGTGAAATGAAAACGAGGGAAAGAATGTGAGGCATTTGCAGGATTCATACCGGAGACAATAATCCAGCAGGTATGAAGACGTGGGCGGAGAGCGACTGAGAGAAGGTTATCCACAGAGCCGTCGGTAGGATGTGTGCCCTTTAAGTAGGTGTTAGGCGCCATAACCTCTCTAGCAGATTGTCCCCCACTTGGTGAAGGGAGAGAGGAGTACGGGGAGGGGAGTTGGGTTGGGTTAGGGGGGTGGGGGTGTGTAGGTTCCTTTCATAGCAAGCCAAAATAACGCCACAGACAAGGTGTGGGAGTTGTGGTGCAGACAGACAACCCAGGGGACACTGACTGTTGTGACTGGGGTTCAGCTACACAGGCCCATTCTCTCTCCATCTCTGAATCTTTCTTTCTCTTGTTGAATGGCTCTGCTTCTCAGAGTCTGTCTACCACTCTAGCACTGCCGTAAACAGACTCTCTCGCATACACAAATGTTTGGCTGAATGAGCAATGGTGGATTAATGGCGATATTTGTTTTAGGCTGATTGAAGAAGGGGAAAACCCGTCATGAGAATGAGCCGTACACATGAAAAAAAGTAAGGTGATCTTTAGACCTCTAAATAAATTCTCAAAATAAATGTAACCATTTACAATCCTCGTTGATCACAAACTTTCTATTAACCCCAAACTAACAAAATTTTGCTTTCCATGCCATTTTTCAATACAATGCCAAAGAGCTTCATTTTCGTCTCATTTTTGTTTCTATGCCATTTTTCAATTCACTCAATGTATTCTTTAAACTGTTGGTTAAATATGGTAATTATTTCCCTGTGTAACCACCCACGTGTCCAACCGAGTTCCAAACAAGTTGGGATGCAGTGGAAAATTCCCCAAAAACACAATGCAATGATGTGCAAAACATGTAATGCCTATATTTAATTTAAAATAATACAAAGACAACATATCAAATGCTAAGCCAGATGTTATTGTTTTTAGAAAAACATATGCCCATGATGAATTGGATGCCAGCAAAACAGGGGCAAGTTTATTACTTATCTCCTCAACTTTTAACAACACTCTTTGAGCGTTTCAAAACTGTGGAGACCAATTGCTGTAGTTTTAAGTGAAATGTTGCATATAGGTTATAATATTTTTGGTTTAATAATACCAAATGTTTTGAATTGGTGACCGGTCTGGACTGCAGGCAGGCCAGTTTAGCACCCAGACTCTTACTACAGAGCCATGCTGCTGTAATACTGCAGAATGTGGTTTGGAGTTGTCTTGCTGAAAAAAGCAAAAACAGCTCCCTCCACAGATTTTCTATGGGATTAAGGTCTGGATTCTGGCTAGGCCACTCCAGGACCTTAATGTGCTTCTTTTTGAGCCACTCCTCTGTTGCCTTGTTGTATGTTTTGGGTCATTGTCATGCTGGAATACCCATCCACCACCCATTTTCAATGCCCTCACCCAAGATTTGATGGTACATGGCCCCATCCATCGTCCTTTTGATGTTGGGAAGTTGTTATGTCCCCTTAGCAAAAAAACACCCCCAAAGCATAATGCTTTCACCTCCATGTTTGGTGGGGATGGTGTTTTTGGGGTTATAGGCAGCATTCCTGCTCCTCCAAACACAGCGAGTTGAGTTGATGCCAAAGAGCTACATTTTCGTCTCATCTGACCACAACACTTTTACTGAGTTCTCCTCTGAATCATTCAGATGTTCGTTGGTAAACTTCAGACAGGCCTGTACATTAGTTTTCTTGAGCAGACGGACCTTGCTGGTGCTGCAGGATTTCAGTCCTTCACTGCATAGTGTGTTACCGATTGTTTTCTTGGTGACTATGGTCCCAGCTGCCTTGAGATCATTGACAAGATCCTCCTGTGTACTTCCACTTGCAAAAAAATTGCAACAACTGTTGTATACTTCTTACCAAGCTGCTTGGTGATGGGCGTGTAGCCCATTCCAGCCTTGTGTAGGTCTACCATCTTGTCCCTGACACCCTTTAAGAGAGTGCTCCTAATCTCAGCTCTTGACCTGTATAAAAGACAACAGGGAGCCAGAAATCTTGCTGATTGATGGGGATCAAATACTTATTACAATGTGTAAAATGCAAATCAATGTATTACTTATTTAAAAGGAATTTTTCTGGATTGTTTTGTTTTCTCTCACTGTTCAAATAAACCGATTACATTTATAGAATTACATTTTTTTGTCAGTGGGCAAACGTACAAAATCAGCAGGGGATCAAAGCATTAATGGTGCTTTCAAAGATGTAGAAGTCACGAGTATGCAGTAATGCACCTCCATGTCATCACAGATGTTGGCTTTTGAACTGTGCGCTTTTGAACAGCCGGATGGTCCCTTATGGTTTCAGTCCGGATGATACGGCGTCCTTGTCCCTTGAGTACAGCGATTTCTCCAAATTCTCTGAATCTTTTAATGATATTATGTATTGTAAATGACGAGATCCCCAAGCACTTTTACATTGCCTGTGCAGCCTTTCACTGAGTGGTGAACCACTCCCCATCTTTACTTCCTATAAGAATCATCCTCTCTGGCCAGTTGCCAATTAACCTAATTAGTTGTGAGATGTTCCACCAGGATATTTATATATATTACACAACATTTCAGTCTTTTGATTTTTAAATGTGTTGCTATCACGGTCTTGGTGAGTGACGGAACCATGCGCGTAATTTTTTAAGTAAAAGGTTAATTTATTTAAACACAAAACAAACACAAATGGTACACGAAATGAAAGGTGCTGGAGTAAACAGCTAAATGAATAACTAACAAAACATAAAACACACTGTGAATGACTTACAGACGAACATGTAGCGTATCCACAGAGACTAGGAAAATTAAAACAAAACGCGAACGTAGGCAGTAGCACAAACAATAAACCACACCTAGTGTGGCCAAAAACCTAACTTAAGTAGGCTCCCCATTCAGAGGCAACTGACAACAGCTGTCTCTGACTGAGGAGCCCACAACAGTAGCACAGAGGTGCCTAGAGGCACCTCTATCAGCATGTCCTGACTGTGAGCCCGAGGCACAAAGATGGCCAGGGGCCCCCCGGCCAGGACATGACAGTTGCTGGCATCTAATTCAAAGTGGGCATATATTTTGCGAGGAATAATAAACATTATCTGTTCAGCATTTGATATGTTGTCTCTATACTATTTTCTATTGAATATCGGGATTAAATGATTTGCACATCTTAACATTCTGTATTATTTACATTTTACACTGTGTCACAAAATTTGTGGAAATGGGGCTGTATATAATTCTTTGTCAACCTTTGTTGATTTTGTGTCTTCACCAAGTGCAAATGTATAGGGTAAAATTACAATGACAAATTGTCATTACTTCTGATTGTCATGTCTCCACCTAGCGGCGGGCTCCCCTCCAGTCGCGTGGCACTTCTAGTTGCCATCGTTCCTGTTTGTCCTATTTCCCATGTCCTGTGAATGCATCCCTCCTGATTTCCCACAGCTGTTCCCTATGGACTAGGTATACAGGCCCTCGTGTGTGTCTTGTCTCTGTGTTCGTTATTGTTACCTGTTTTGTGTTACACACACTGGTGCATTGGTGCTCTATGAGAAGTCTGATTCTCCCCTCTGAGTAATTACTTCAAACCTGTGCTTTACGCACCACTGTGGCTTTTGCCATTCAAAGTGAAATATAGACCTTGTTTACTTTCACCTACCTGCATTTTTATCTTCTTTCCAAGACAACATTACACTGATTTTGCATGTACATTGGTTAATTATTTCAATGCTACAATAACATGAATAAAATTCATTTCACCTGACATATTTGTTTTGTGTTTTCGATACAAGCCTGGGAGTAATTTTTAAAGCAAGTTGCAGCGAGTGATTAAAAGTAAAACATGTGGATATGCTCATCCTGGCTGGATTCCAATAACAATTTCAGTTAACTTCGCAAGCCAATATGTAAGAGGTTTATGAAATCTGTTATGGCAATAAGCTGCAACAGGATTGAGAGTTTGCTCGTGAAAATAACAGAGGTTGATTGCACCTACAAGTGTATGGCGCCAGCTGTGTATGGATGATGAGTTTGATCAACAGCTTTTTGCTCACCATCCTATTGCTGAAAGTTGCCTGATAATTTAATGTTGAATCCACTTTATTTCTTTTTTTTGCAATATACACAGTCAGACATATCAATTTCAAGGCAACATTTAAACATAAGAAGGAGGGCTCGCGAGGCGTCTCAACGCCATCTCTGCAGTGTGCTCATGGAAGAGACAGGCAAGGTTGCATGTGAAGCATATCTCATCTTAATATCTTAAAGATTTACCCTTGAACCCAGCCGTCCGACATGCAGGCACCTGCTACCATTTCAACCCAACGCCCTCCTGGAGTATATAGGCCTTGATGCGTCACCCAATCCACCCAGAGGACGCTGCAGGCTCATTGGCACCTATTTTTTTTTGAAAAGTGACTTGATTTCTGTTGTGCAAATGAGTCCAAACCTGAATGCCAAAGAAAGGTTTGTGGCCATTTTAATGACAGTGTAAGTGAGTATCTGTGTTTGGATGTTAGTGCATGTTTTTTGTAAGCGGGAGAGAGAGTGAGTGAGAAAACCAGGGAGTGTAAGGTGGGGAAAGATTAACTCATCTCAGGTTGGATCTGACATTGGGGTAACATTAACCAGCCTGTGTCTGAAGCAAGGTTTCTCTGTAGGTTATCTTATATGTTTGTAGACAACCTGTACTCTCCTCCCACTTTCTTGTTTTTCTATTTTGTTTCTCAACCATTTGTTTCTCTTTCTGATTAACTCTACATAGTTCTATCACACCTTTCTTTGTATATAAAATGGGCGGTTTGGGCCGTGGGTGCTGATTGGCTGAAACTTGATTAGTTAAACATACCCCCACAACAACAATCCTGAGTCTGCTGGGGATGATTAGGAAGACATTTCCCCACAACAACAGTCCTGAGTCTGCCGGGGGTTGATTAGGAAGACATACCCCCACAACAACAGTCCTGAGTCTGATGGGGGTTGATTAGTTAAACATATCCCCACAACAACAATCCTGAGTCTGCTGGGGATGATTAGGAAGACATTTCCCCACAACAACAGTCCTGAGTCTGCCGGGGGTTGATTAGGAAGACATACCCCCACAACAACAGTCCTGAGTCTGATGGGGGTTGATTAGTTAAACATATCCCCACAACAACAGTCCTGAGTCTGC